>JAUTBT010058414.1:0-15020 GCA_032361225.1 Lepetodrilus schrolli | reverse complement strand
GTCTGTGTATCTGTGTTTGTGTACGTGTGTTTGAGTTTTTGCGTTTTTGTGTGTTTGTCTGTGTGTGTGTGTGTGTGTGTGTGTGTGTGTGTGTGTGTGTGTGTGTGTGTAATATGTGCTATCTACTGAGAAAAGAGGTTAAACCCCGAGTTTACCAGTATGATTTCATGCTCAAGCGCAAATTTTATAGGGGGATTTCTGAGAGAGAGAGAAAACTGAGTTAAGGATGAAATCGTACTCCAAAAAAAGTTTCGTGATCTCGGGGCCTGTCTATTTATTGCTTTTTCCCATAGAATATACAAAAATGGTATGAACATTAATGCAAATGTCTGGAGACATACATGTAATTATGATGTACGCACGTTCACATTACCTCCAGGATGTCTGTTAATACTTACACGTTTAAAGGGTTCACGCCAGGTAAATCTATTACATATATTTCTCACTGTGATTCATGCTGGTCAAACATTTCATTTATTCATTACAATGCACCTGTCAAAAAACAAGTTGCAAAAGCCATGCACAACTTCACAGGGGAACTGTACATATTATGCAAAATACATAAAGGTCGAAATGCATATCTGTACTTTTTTCGCTAATCAGATGTACCACATGGGTTGTGGCATGTGTGAGATAGATACGTCGATTTGTAATGATCTAAACCGTCGGAATCGAACCCATATGTACTTGAATGATTCACAACATGGCCACACTTGTCGAGATCCGAACATTATCTCGATGCGACTTCCAGACTCGATCTCGTGGAGAGTAAAAAAACTGGTTCTGTGTCTTACAAGCGACGGGATACTATGTGGGTGGGAACTTCCCCGCGGTGCTAAGCAGGTGGATTGCTTGCTTGGTTTGTGCGCATCTTTAAACTTGCAAGGCGAGGCAGTCCGAGAAAAACATCAACCTACGAGGGACCTGCGTCAAACATGGACCAAGCACGTGCAGTTCGTGTAAAACTAGAGTTCGTCGCTTGCGCGACGTGCGGTCGTTACAAATGACAAATTCAGATGGGAATTCCGAGATAAATAAAATGATCTAAAGAAAACGAGTAATACATCAGTTCGAGCAGGTACCGGGAACCATTTCACGAAAACACCGGAAACCATTTCCTTTTTTAAAGTATATTTCTTCTGATGTAAATCGTAATTCCTTCAACGACTAGTTTGTATTTTACCAAGGGCACGTAACTCCGGATGTGATGTTGTTAGCAAAATATAAACTGGAAACCTGCATTACTTAGTATAGCTTGTTCGCGATGCGTATAGTAAATTCACGATGTTTTCGTGTAACGGCACCCTGGCTCAATGCAGTCGTTAGAAATGTCTTATCAACGTTTTACAACAGTCCACGTTTAATTACAGTTTGTACCCCGTGGAATGTTCCCGTGCCGAGCTAGATGAGGAATACTTGAACTATAATTCCTGAGAAATGTCCTCATATAAATCTGAAAGGAAGTCTTGCTTTCTAGAAAAGAAAAAGAAAACAAAGAAAACCTCCCTCTTGTGTTCTCAACGTCCCGTGACCTTTGAACCTAGAGGGGGGAAAAAGAGACAAGTGTATTTGTTACCAATTTGCTTACAATATTTCTCAGCTATAGCGTTACGATATTTTTCTTTTGGTGTTTGTAGAAATAACTCTAGCACCTTACCGCATGGTTCATTGTGTGAAAGAAAACTCAGTAGTGTAGTGTGAACACAAGCGACTTGCAATAAAATTCGGCTGCGACCTAAAACCTATGTTGCTGCTAGATTATATATTCTTAATAGAAATCTTGCGCAAAAATACGATTTTCTAGATGCTTTAACGTTGACAATTTTTGATGTGTAGACAGAAGGTTGTGCATGGACTTTATTTTCTGTACTATTTATATTCTTGTAGTTTATACATGTTTTCCGTGTTTTAAAATTAGGCCAGTATACCACATACTCCTTGGTATGTAAATTGCAAATCAGATACATTTTTCGTAACTCTTTCATTTGGTAATACATGAACGAGGTATTATGTATATATGTTACAGTCAATGTCTAAAATCAGGCAATGTGTCAAATGTATTAAATTTTCAGTGAATTTCAATTCATTCAAGCAATGTTGAACAAGCCTGAAATGACAACAATGACTGCCTTTATTTGACAGATTGACTGGCGTGAGTTTGAGGAAAACAATTCAAGGTAATGCGTACGTTTTTGTAGATATTCACACAGGATTGCATACAATTGTATATGTATTAACACAGAATTGTGTGAATACCTATACAAATGTACACATTATCTTTTTTTTTCTTTTCAACAAACTCACACCATCCAATCTGTCAAGTAAGGGGAGTCATTTTGTCATTTCAGGCTTGTTAAACATTGCTTGAATGAATTGAAATTCACTGAAAATGTAATACATTTGACACGTTGCCTTTTTTTTTAGACATTGACTGTAACACATATACCCAAATAATGAATACATATCGAAGACTAGTACTTCTGACGAGTTCGATTCCGACGATGACATACGTTACAGCATAGTGCATTTACAGTGCCTCTAGGTAGATACTATAGTTGTGGATTGTGTTAGGTGAATGAAATAACACTCTCGGTGTATTGCATTACTTCCCCTTATTGTCGTTTGATTCCACTCGCTGTGGCACCAACGACTCACGCATGTTGAATGTCACGTGATTTCGTCGGGCGTACGTTTACACTTTGATGTCAGTCGGTATTGAGTTTTAATCGTCACCTATTGTGTGGCTTCCCTTCAGGTAAATCATCCCCCAACGTGAACGGCCGTTATTAGGACGAGAAATCCGCATGCTTATTACAACACATAATGGGCGTCAATAGCTCGTTTATACACTGCTGCTGAGCAGAAAGGGCCCTGTAAATGATATCATTAAGTGAAATGGACAACGTTTATTACTTAAAGCGTATAAACACTCTCGAGCGAACTCTTATCAACCATAAAATGCTTTTCATAAACGCTGTAATAAAATCGGCAAACACAACGAACGAGATTGGAGGGAAATAATCACCTTGCCTATTTCCTCAGTTGAATGGGAGCTAGAACGGCTGTAAAGGTTGGCACATACCTTTATTCACACCGGCCACCCAAATATCCTTGAAAAGAACAACTCCGTGTTTTAATGAATGCTTCTACATTGTTTCGTTATGTACAATATGATTTCTGAGCGATATTAAGTGTGAAATATGGTCGCATAAATTGAGATTCCGTGTAATAGGGAATTATTAGATATAAAGACACAGCTCTCTGAAACAACAAAAGATGGTCGAATAATGGGCGGCCGCAGTGTTGGTTTCCCACCGCTATTCAAGCCACTCTTTGATACGCAAAAGTCACTGGATTTCTCAATTTAGCATCGCCATCAATCATTTTGAGCAGATTTCTGAGCGCTCCGTACCGTTGTTACAAACCTCGTACGACATTGCTGATACATCACCACACCATTACAGACAGGATACGTTTTGCCGAGAGCTTTTAATTCAAAGTCGCCACTTCAATAACAATATTGACATATTTTGACGTAGGGTCAAATTAAGAATATCAATTTCCCCGGTCGAAACGTTTCGATGTTCTGTCACAAAACCTTTGTTTTTTTTTATTCTCTTTCTCTCCGCCATATGAATTTTTAATTCTTTTCCTTCGGGGATCGGATAATTTGGGTACTGAGGAACCGTCAAAATGTCTACTTCAGATTTTTTTTTAACATCCAGGCTTGACTAATAAGACGGAAAATTAACACCATCGCCATAATATCATCCTTTTTCTCCTGGGAATGTGTCTTCACGGTACTGTCACTCACACCACGGGCAAAATGGGATTATTTTGATCAAAAGATTAGTCGAATCAATAGCTGGAACTAATTTGAGCGTAATGAAGGAGTATTAGATATGTAAATATTATGAAATTGTCTCCGGGAAAACGACGATATGCGCACTGGTTAGACGCAATGCGGCTTTTAGGGATTTGAGTGTTGACTTGAGGTTCTTTTGTTTTATTATGAACACAATACAGATCAGTTACCGAAATGTCAAGACAGCTTTTCTTTAATAAACACTCCAAAACGAGAGATAAAAAAATCACAGCATTATTGTGAAACAGTCTTTCTTGGGTGGGAAGTCATGTAGAATCTATAAAAAGAAAAACAGCAGACTATATGTTGATTAGTTGCGCGAAATACGAGGCCGTGTATCCAATGTAATCTTGCACGACATGTCTTGCAACACATTCCTAGGCCTAGTGAATTAACCAGACGATGGGGATATTCATTCTGTTCTCTTGGATTGCATCCGTGTCTCTTCAAAGAGATGCTATGATTAATTGATTTATTTGGATTATTTGGAGTTATTTTTTTATTAGATTGCTGTTACCGTTATTGTTTAAACGACGCATTTCATGAAGAATACGTTACGAGTTGTCCGATTGCGATATGAGCGATGAACTACAGGTCATACATACATGTATTGCTACTATCTCCATGCCCAGTCTATTAATTGATTTCTACGATAAATTGATGTCTGTCAAACTATTATTCCATTGTTATTCTATTGTTTAAAGGACACCTCTTTACGAACATCTCAGAATAATAATATTATTTTAATATTTATTGATATGGAATTATAAATATATTGAGTTGGCAGAACGGTTATTAAACATATTCTACCGTACGTATGATTGGCATCTGGTGAAATGGAGCATGCATGTGAGTGACATTTAATGGACTATCAGCATATTAATTTTGTAGTTGAACATTCTTTTAGTAAGTTGTCCATCATAACATCACGCAATTGCAGATAACCTATCGTAAAAGAGGCTGAGTTTACGTAAACAGCAACAGACACTTTGAGTGATTAGTCTTTGTTATATAATCCTTGGTAGAAAGCCTCTAACGTTCAAATCTATCCAGTTTAAGCAAATCAAAGGTAGCTGACTTTCTTGTGTATAGTAAACAATCAAAGTGACGTTAGTGGCAGCTTTACACGTGTTTACAGTTTCTTGTCAATTCATTTATTCAAGAGGGATATTTGTGGTTTTGCATAAGTCATTAAACTCTAAAATCCCATCCGTAATCGTTCTTTATAACCCCACTACTAAATAAGCTACTCGAATTACGAATGACTTTACGTTGGGTGTAATTGACGGAGTTGTCCCACAGCGATGCATTGTGGGAACGTAATGGCGGATACGCGGACGTCGTAACGCGATAGCGGCGGAACGTTGACAATGATAGTCAAGCTGTGTTGAAATCGAAATCGACAATGGGTAATCGTTTACAGTGTTACGAGGTAATGGCGTGCCTATACAAGGGCAAGATAAGGGACCCGTAGGGGTGGGCCGAGGCACAAGTCCGTCTGAGTTACACAACGCCTGTTACCTGTGTTACCAGGTGCATGCTACCACGGAGATAATTTGTTTATAAACAGGCGCCCCGTGAGACTGATTCATTTGAGTTATACCCGAAGTTTCAATCTGGTGGTTGTACAGTATAACGTCCTCCATTATATTACTTTCTAATTTTCATTCAGGATAAACGTGGGTGACATGATTTAAAATGTTATGCCGCTCTGTGACATTGACATACTTTAATGCATGGAATAACCGCGGTTTCTCGCTGTACATAGCCATAGCATCCGTATACTTGAAAATAGCTCCAATTAAAGTGGCAATATCATCATTGCAAGCAGTTCCTAGTACATAGGTTATGGTATCAAAATAGAATTCACTTTTCTTAATTTTACAGAATACACAAATGTTTATACAATACGGTTATCAGAAACATGAAATGTTGCATGACTACTATCATCGCCAGATTTAGCATACAAGGTGTACTTATGTGAACGCGCACACACACGCATACACACACACACGTACATGTAAATGCAAACTTGCAATACTTAAACTTGTACATGGTTCAAAGAAATAATATTGCATTCGGAAGACACCACGCCACACTGTCTACGATCACATCCGACAGGTAATTTATCTGTGGTATACAAGATATTTATGCCTCGTAGAATGGTAATGACAATATCCTCCGTCGGAAATAATATCACGATACAAGAAGTCAGGCCAGTCAGCTAGATATATTGGTGCAAATATTATTACCTACAAATCTGGGCATTTGCAAACTCTCAACAGGGGTTCTGGCTGCTCTTGGCGACCCATGCGATGTTCAGAGTTCTATAAAGACAATGACAATACACATTTCGGTCCCAGACAATGCACTAATGCAAATGGAGGACAATAAAACCTTCATGGGTCTGTTTGAAACAGTTCGTCATCTCGACTTGGATTTGTATCGACGCCGATTTTATCATATTCACTGTAATTCGCTACGGTAGCTTTAACACATGGCTGCTGCGATGAGGCTTAATGTAACGAATTAAATTCCAGTGTAACAGTACCCGAATAAATTATCATCTGTAATAGCTGATTTGACCGTGGAACTTGTACCAGTAATGTATACTATTATTACATTAGTACCGTGTAAGTGAAGAGAAAATAATATTAAAAAATCGCTCACAGTGAAATCATGCTACGAAGCACATGAACTTGAAATAGGCCAATTATTTCTTTTTATTCATTATTTTCTATAAAAAAAATAATCAGGACTTTAATTTTAATTTTTTTAAAAACAATATTAAACAAAAAATAGTAAATAAAATAATAAACAGACCCATCAACGACATGGTGGCATATTATGATCCGAGTTTCAGAGGTTGGGTGAATATACAAATTACAAGTCATTAAAAGTAAAATTGAATGATAAAATATAATTCAGTATTTATGAATCAGAGAAATATGGTTTATGGTATAATGTCACGCTGGCAATCACGTTCCTCATTACTGATCCATCTCTACTCTCGGGCAAGGGTTTCACGAAATTGTGTACGTATGATCAACATGTAAAATTGGGCATGCATCCACTACAGAGAATATACCAAAACCAGTGCGGAAATTGGATCAGAAATGTATAAATTGCGTTCTAACGAGGTACCAACTGTACCATCGGACCCATATGTTAGAATGTAATGGAAATTAACTCGTATTAGTGGTCTGATGGTTTACATTATTTTCGAAATAAGTCATTGATTATTCATAATTGTTGTGAAAATACGCAATGATGATAACATTTACGACATATTCCTTCCCCACAATTCACCCACTTTTATTTTACAGACCTGACCCCAATATTACGAAACTACGATAGCATGCTCAAGCTCAAATTGTATATATGGGGATTTGAGAACTCAACTTTGAGTTGAGCATGAAGCCGTACTTAAAAACGTTTTGTAATATAAGGGCCTGAGGAACCATAGTGCCCAAATATTAATTTGATCTGAAAGAAGATGCTGACATTATCAGAGTGCTCCAATGCCGACAGACGATGAGCACCGACGTAGGTACAATGTTGAGAATACGTAGACTTCAAAGGAAACTCGCTATCGTCCGCTCAGTTGGACATCGATAGAGAGGTGTCGTTAAAACTGACCACAGACGTATTACACGACTTTGTGAATATAAATCTTGCCCATTAACATCTTATTTCAGCGAATTAGCTATTAAAACCCCACACCAAGGTCGCCGACTTCGACCCCAGCCGAAACATCGCACCGCTGGAATCTATGGCTGGTGGGGGATCGAGTCTCGATTTATCACGAGCTCCTATCACCGCGTGTTTAGTCAGTAGGCATTACCTACCACCTGTACGCTATAAAACTATCAAACTGGCGATTACAACGATGTTAGGAGTAAACGGTGTCTGGGAGAGTCTAAAACGCCGAAGGACGGATCAAATCTGTTTGGTTCTATGTTTATGGCGGCGGCTCGTGCTGCACTTTCTTCGCGAGTCTGTGTCTGCACTTCCTACCCTTTTAATGACGATAACCACCTCATCACATTGAAATCATCTTTGGAATGACATATTGACAAATTCATAGGTTACTCATTCACCTTTACCCTCCTTGGCGATTGATTTATCAGAAAGTCATCGCGTCAAGAAGCGTATGCTAATTTCCATGGAATTCCGCACAATCTCTCCCCTCCCCTCGGGTTTTGTCGGCCATTGTAGCCGAACCCACCACGATGACTCGAGAGAAGTGCCCGACATCTTGTCAACACCGCGGAACACATTTCAAGCAAAAAGGATTTCGTTTCAGACTCCGAGATAAATTGCCAAATAATTGCTTGTACCGTCCGACTCTTTTCAAGCCGGGTTCGAACCCGGAGGTATGTAGGAGTGAGCGATAACCGACCGTGCTCTCGGGCTATTGTCAGCTCTGGATGACATGTCGTTATTTGCCCATTAGTCTTCCAGCGACAGTCAGATATGGACAGGCAACAAGAAGTCCGTGTTACGGCGAGGACTATACTCACGTTGATTCGACACAATGTCTATGGACAGAATACCCAAGGAACCTACACAAACATTGTAAACGTATTCTCTACATTATATTTTGACAGATGACTGCGTGAGAGAATTTTGCGGGTGGATTAGTTGCTATGACAATGTGACACCAAGCACAATGTCGCGAAGGCGACCAATTGGGCGGAACTAAAGGTTCAAGCGCCCCCTATCGGGATGTTTTTGAGTGCAGACTCATGGCGTCATCTCGTAGGATTATACCGAGCGTTTTATGTTATAATGGACATAAAGGGCACGGTGTGTTATCAGGAAGAAGAGATGCAAGTTCCGCAACAAAGGGTGTTAACCGTGACGATACGCTGCAACACCACGTGACGAATCTATCGTCTTTTTTTTTTCTCTCGAAAATTTAAAGGGTGCACGGGAAATAATGGAATAGAAATTATGTCTGATATTGATACCACGTGTGGCAGTCACGTGTTAACAGATGCGACCGATTCTAATACCCGAGTTTATTTCTTTCACGGAAACTGCAACGCGTTATATTATAACATCGGAATAAATTACTATAATTATAAAGTCGAACTTATTTGAACTTTTATAGCTGTGTATTATTTTAATGTGCGATATTTTGTGGGTAACTGATATTACCATTTCATATTAGAAATGTTATACAGTGTGATGTACTTAGGTCTGAATGGGCGATACATGGCATATACCGTATCTCAAAGTGAGATAAAATGCGGCCATCTTCTTAAACTTGTATACAAATCACAATTCATTTAATTTATAGACATACGAATGTCTTTAATAGTAAAACGGGTGGTCATTTCGACGTAGATTACGACATATTTGAAGAAAAAATTAAGAAAACGTCATCGTAGACCGCTCTCCATATTATTAAATCACTGGAATACCGTTGCCACTATTCAGTCAAATTCCATACGTGCTAGCTCAGAGCCCACCCAAGTGAAAATATTTATATAACCCCCGAACCAGTATATAAATTTGACATCAAGAAATCACTAAAATGGCCATAAACGTGTTAGCTACACGTCAAAAAGCGTCTTTGATACCAGTTCCGTCGTGTGATTAGCGGATGTGGAATCTGAAAAAGCCATTTCTCTTCATCTTTCCCTGTGGTCTGGGCGAATAGAAGTAACAGTAGCTATCGGACGAGGTTAGAGTTATTGGCTCCGAGGTCCGTCTTTATGCGCAGAAAGGCAGGAACTTTTGTTGAAATTACAACCATAGAGAACTCTTCTTTCGTCGAGTTCTCACTTGTCGCGCACCATTCGACGCATCCTTCTCTCGTAAATCATGTCTATGCGTCTACCAGAGCCTCCTAACACTTGTTCGAGGCCTGATTAACATCTGTAGATTAATTTGTTTGCGTGTTGCCCATCCGCCATCTTTGTTTATTTACCTAACTCATCGGAAGGGCTATTGTCGCGCTTCTAACGTGGTGCGCCTCGTTCTGATTTCAAAACGCGCAATAAACCTGTCATCCGGTTGTCTACGGTTCCCAAACACACAAAATCAGCTGCGTTCGGTAATAATTTATCAGGCTTAAAGCGCAGGCGATATACACACACGTTCGTCTCCAATGAGTTTGCAACACCGACTCATCACTTTCTTTTGTTGATTTTACTTTGATCTGCATATCCGTTCGTGTTTTTAAGTCTTAGAGAGTATTCTTAAACGTCATCAGGTTACTATGACGACAGGGTAGCGAAACAGACAAACTAAGAATAGGAAATCTGGTCGAAGGAGGTTGAAGAGTATTTCCGGGAAATAGTTTCCACTCTTTTTTTCACGTGTTTTCTCAAGTAAATGTTATTATAGCTTCGTAACAGTTTCATTTTCCACAGACAGAATAACATAACGCTGACTTATTGCTAAGTACGACATCGGTCGACGTCGAAAAACCCGTTCCTCTTACGTGAACAATGTCCTTTTACTACCTTTTTTTTAAAGTATAAAAACACAGTTCAGTTATTTACAATGAAAAGCAAAGGAACCAGTTGCACTTATCAACGAAACAACACAAATCTGGCAAATAGGCCACACGTGCATTTTTTAAAGTAATAACGATGACATGTTCAAACAAATAGAGAATATGCTTGTTTTGTTGCTAAACAACCATAAAATCGTCTGAGGGTTTGTTTGTTTTCGCTGCGACGCGACGATGAAGAAAACATGGCGGAGACACTCGGCGGCAACATTTGATTCGTTTAGAGAAGGGATTATTTTCTACCTTGACTCTCATCAACAGTAATTCTGTTGGTTTTTAAATCCGGTTTATTCGGAGTAAATGTCATTTTAAAACCTGGAAGCGATGTCTACTCTTTTTTTCCCCCCGCAGTTAACCGCAGACATATGTATGCAGTTGAAAACATGTTCGCATTTTGTGTTTATCCTTAAGGTTACGCATACATCATAAAGTAATTGTATGTGATGCAGGTTTTGCATTAATGTTTGTTGTTGTTTCTTTTGCTTTTTAATTGGGGTTTAGGGCCGCTTTCAAGATTTTTTTACACTTATATCACGCGCACGGCTTGTCATTCTTGGGGAAGAGGGAGGATGCAACATCCGTAGCGCTGAATGTTGCAGTGCGTTATTACCGTTACTATAGGACAATCTATAGAAAATAATATGACAATCTATAGAAAATAATATGACAATCTATAGAAAATAATATGACAATATATAGAAATAATACTATAAATGTTAGTAAATACCAGTACATTTATATACATGTATATAACGAATAGAATATTAAGGCAACAGTTTACCCTCTATTTCGCAAGTTACCTGGTTGCACACTCTACTCAAGCAAATAACTGTATTCAAGATTTAAAGATAACTAGAACATAGGTATGCTTTAAAGAGAGATTTTAAGATAAGAATATCGTCTCCAACCTTCATTATAAGTAGAAAATAATGCATTCTAAACTGAAAAAGAGCAGGGATTATTAGTGAAATATATTCAACACTTGTTAGGTGTGTTTTGATTTTGTTCAACCGAAGCTACCAATACGTGGATATGTACAAGCACACAATCTGCTCATGCCAAGTAATTATTCCTGTCAATGCTTTTGTCTACGCATGCGTATTATTGCGAACACTTGCGTCCAACATGTAGACATTTTGACGTCTAAACATTAGTCATAAGCGTAAACCGTCCCAACTGACATGTCCAACTGATTACGTCTTTTTAATGACTTCCTAGTTGCGACTTTTCGGGAGTCGATTTCATCTTAATGGGTTACAGATTATTGTTGATCTTTTCGCCTCGCGCCATCGCGCCACTAACACTACCCACCGGAAGTCACCCACCTGACACCATCAGTCTGCTTTTGACGTGAATAGCAAGCTGCTGGACAAGCCTACAGAAGCAAAGGCTGTTTTATGCGTTGTCTTAAGTGATAATTAGACTCATACAACGATAGAAAGAAGCACTGGCTTTGCCTACGAGTGTAGCTGCATCGCCGCGCGTGAAACCCTACCCGGATGTAAAAGAATTTGACGGAAACACGTCACCACACGGAAGTTGCTTTTTTTCTATGCATTACCGAGAAGAATTAATCCCCGATTGGAAATCAGATATGCCCAAATGAGAATCAGATGAATCTGTGGAAATATTTAAGACGTCAAACCTGAAATAAAGGTGTCCGTTACGAAATCAAGTTTGTTTATGTTTGTTAAGTAAACTGGGTTTTTGATGTAGGTAGCATCTGGACAAACATCTTGATCGGCGTTAAAGAGGAAGAAAGTGTCCCAAACACATTAACCGACTGAAAATACACGAAAGCGAGAGCGACTTCCGATAAGAGTTTACTCGTAGATAAAACAATTGTATTTCCCTTGGAACGTTTCTTGTATATAGCTTTAGTTTTAATTGAAATCACGTGTTATCTTCGTCCCGAATAGCTTTCCACTGAGTCTTAAAGTATTGCATAGATGACACAGAGAACATTTTAAAAGAAATTGCTCAATTGTTTTTTCTATTTATATCGAAAAATGTGTAAATCCACAACAAACAGTATTGTGATTAACATTAAGATTATCAAAAAAATGACTATCGTTGGAAATGTTAGACAGGAACGAAGCTGCTAGAAATTGCGAAAAGAAACGTTGTATCTGGACTATCGAAACTATCTTTAAATCCTAAACACGCTAATAATAATTACACGTATTTAGTTTTAAAAAATAATTATAATCTATTCGAGCGTGGAATCAATTGACGTTTATTGATTACTGATTATATGAAATAATGTTATTGGTCAATACCGTTTCTTATACTATTTAAAAGTATTATTTATAGTATATATATATATATAGTTTTGATATATTCGTAATACAGACAGGTAAATTGACATTTAATATATAATTTCTTTTATATCTAGCTGATTAAGATAAAGATATTAATAAATGTATTTGCATATTAAATTGAAGAACTCTTATAACTTTTATATTCGATAATTTAAATCCTAAGAAGAAGCTCTAAAAGATGACGAAAAATACTTTGATATCGCGTATGAATACAATTATAAAAATCTATTGTGTTATTGTGCTAGTGAAAATACGTATATTTATAGCATGGGTTTATTGCACTCCCAAACTCCTATGTTATGTGATAAAGCAAAGTATTGAGATGAAACGGTAGACATAGAATACCAACCTTTTAATAATACGATTCAAAATTTGCCGTCATAATGTCGGAGGTGGGTATAAAACAAGTCAAGTCAAGGCGATCTCTATTTTCCACCAGCCACGGTGGCACCAGCGAATAGACATATGTAATATTACATAAAATTCCAAAATAACATGGTCACGTGTAACTACATACATATGCATACATACATACATAAATAGGTGGATGTACATGTATACAAGCATCTTAGTTGCGTAATGCAACTAGTAACTGTTCAGGTAGACGTATATAGTTTACTTTTATTTTATTTTAAGGCAATTACATATTGTTCCAAATAATATTGCTATTGGCTTTAGTTCCTTAAGTTTATTAGTCAGTAGGGTGCCTTTAAAGAAGGATAGATTTGGGAATTTCCGATATTTTTCAGGGATTGCTAGTGATCCATGATAAGTAACACACTAGTATTCGCATTTAAACGGGTAATGAAATTCATCTCCGACATCATACATGTCCGTCGTTATTCTATTCGTTACTTGAATGCGCTCTTTAATGTTGTGTTTTGAGCATGCATTACATGGTTGATTTAGCTCGTTATAAGTAACCATTATTATTATTATTATAATTATTATTATTATTATTATTATTATTATTATTATTATTATTACTAACCCTATTATCATTATTATTGTTTGATAAATACTAAACATATCGATATTGATGTATTTTACAGAAAGACAGACACACATTCAGACAGACTGATGTACTATTTGAAACCAGCCACCGTGATAAAATAGCATGATACGTGTAACCATAAAAATAATTCACAAAAAGGCTGTTTTACTTCGTTCATCTCGGTCTCATTGAGCTAAATTGAGTTCTGATTAGTGCATATATATAAACTATAACGTACATTTTCTTCTTAGATATCCCAACATACCAGTTCCTCTTTAATTCTAGTGGCAATAAACTCCCAAGAAGCGATCTTTCCACTCGGATAGCGTTTGAAAATTGAAGAAATGTACATTATGCGCTGCACGTGACCTGACTGTAAGGTTAAAGAGAGGAATAGGAAGGAAGCGATAGATTGCTGAGTGGCACCTGCCCCTAAGCTGTCATCGTGAAATGTATCTGCCTTGTGTAGCATCCGTCGCTCTAATCGCTGGAGACCACTGATACAAACATGCAATATACTAGCCAGGTCCCTTGTCAATTTCAATTGTAGCCTGCGGGCACCTGTTCCCTCCCAGAGAAATGTACATGATATATATCGGGAGTTTACATACGTTCTATTGACATGGACACGGGGATATCGTATCAGGTGCCCGTATACTTAGCTCTTAATTATGTGAATTTTAGACAGGGCTGTTTCTTTTCGTCAAAATTCAAACAAGGCTTGGTATTTGGTCGACTATAGTCTGTCTGTAGAGTTGTCAGGGGGTTTTCAAGATGAAATCGACAACAGACACAGACTAAATTACATTCCAGAACACTCTCTTATCTATACTCCAGCTTAAATGTATCACGTGTGAACGAGATATATATATATATATAATTATACTAGTATAAAAAATAATTCTATGTTCTATCACCAACGAAACCTCTTCATAATCAAAATACATTTAAATAAGAATATCAGTAATGAAACGCGTAAATCAATGGTCTCTGAAAAATCCCACTAAATAATACATAACACTTAAAATAATAGGAAGACACAAGCGTATTGGATACATGTGAACTATATATATAAATACATGTCAACTGCATCTGTTATTAACAAGTCTTGTTATGCATCCATAAGTAACCATCTCAAATGATAAATCCATGAACCATCAAAGTCATCGAATACAGAACACTGGCAACATGTATGATTTTGATTTAGTTGAAAAAAACAAAGAACTATTTTTTTCCAGATAGTTATGGATCGTGTTGTGTGCAAAATATGTGTGTGTGTATGTGTGTGTGTGTGTGTGTGTGTGTGTGTGTGTA
>JAUTBT010058392.1:0-15022 GCA_032361225.1 Lepetodrilus schrolli | reverse complement strand
ATATATATATATATATATATATATATATATATATATATATATCTCGTGCACACCGAAATAGTTCTAATATTACGTGACATTTTAATGTGTTTTAGTCTGACGTTACATCTGTTATGTTTGTTACTAAATTGAAAACAAACTAAATGTCAGCAGAACACAGCACAGTATTGGCAGCTCACTGTCAGGTGATTATCGTACTTCAAACATACCCACTTCAAAGGAAGATGCTGCAATAATGAGTCATTATACGTCTTAAATGTGGATGTGCGTATGAGTTAACCCAACCTACGCTATGGTATACGTTTTTTTTAGTTTTTATTCCACCCTGTCCTCCCTCTATCTATCTCCCCCCCCTCTCTCTCTCTCTCTCACACACACACAGACACACGCACTACGTCCCCCTGTCTTCCTTCCTCTCCGTCTCGTTCGTCCTTTCACCATACACATATTTATTTCACTCTCTCTCTCTCTCTTTGTTCCTCTCTCCCTCTGTCGTCTCTCTATCCATCGTTCGCTGTGCCTCCCTGTCTCTCGTTCTCTCTCATATACACATACATATATATATTTTCTCTCTCTCTCAATATCTCTCCCTTTCTCCCTCTGTCTCTCATCATGTATATATATATCTTCCTTAAAAAAAACTGTCGCATGCTAATTTCAGTGCAGATGAACACAGAACAGGTCATGCGTAGTCCTTGCATGTTTCCTGTTCCCGAATGTCAAGATTGCAGACTTAATGTATGCTTTTCTGTTCCAAATAACGTAGTAGTTGTCCCCATTAGTAGACGTTTACACGAACATGGCTTGAGGGTTTATACATGTACATCGGACAATAATACAGCTGATCTTGGTATTAACCTTGACATGGGTGTGTCGAACCCTTGCAACACAAGACGAAGCAATTATTTAGCTGCATTTGAAGCTCAATATATAGTAGGACCATCGTATGTAACACAAGGAATAGTTTTAGTTATATTTCTACCATGGAATGCACAAAATGTAGCATTTAATTATAAAATGATAATTTTTAATGTTCATGTCTACAGTCCCGATAATAAATAGAATGACGTAGATGTTGATATGAAATCAATATGGAACGAACGACAGATACTGCAGAAGGAAAAACATCAAATCAAGTCATGAAATAATTTAAGGACAGTATTGAACTGCATTCAGTAATGTATAGAATGGCAACAGTAGCATCTTTAACTACATAAATATACGTCTTGTCACTTAATATCGCATGTCGCATTCTGATACAAATTAATAATATAAATGTGTAATCCAGATCTATTTAAAGAATCATATTTCTTCATTAAGTTGTTAATTTTGTCTTTTCACCAAAGTAATAGAACATAATGTTACTTGTTTTACGATGATGTTACGGTTCTCTTGGTGCCTTCAAGCAAAATGTGTTCATAAATACATACTCACAACTGTATTAAAACTGGGAAAGTGAGCTCAGCTTTAATAATATTTCAAGGCATATATAACGGCTTATTACCATCTTCTTACACTCGGGTTCACTGTGTCGTCACAAAAGCTATCCCCAGAATAATATAAATGATAAGCTTTTTATTATGAGCAGACAAAATCCGGGGAACACTTCCCGGAGTGTTCGATCATATTTTGGCGAAATGGAGATAAATCACAATGCATACGGATCACTCTTTGATCACCATTGATGATTGTAGCTGTTATTTATTTGTCGATCCACACGCAGCATGTTGAATTGTGGCCACATGTTGATTTTTCGATGTTGTTTATTTGTATAAATAGACTAATAATCTCCAACCACATGAATATATTTTTAAAGATGTCCAATCTACAAACTACTGCACCGTCATTTATGCTAAATATCAAAATCCGTGCTTTCACGTTGTACTCTAGCCGCTGTATACCTCCGTATATTCTGACGGTTCCTCAGTTAGACTAACGGTGTTTCTATAGTAAAGGAACCTCGTCCGCCAGCCTTCAGTACGCCGCCATGCTTTTACGACGACACAGGGAACCCGGATACATCTTCATATTATTCACTCTTGTGTTACGTCATTTTATAGAAATATATTCAGGAGCGGGATTTACTAAATGCGTAAGTTGGCATACCGGTAGGTTGTATCTAATCCTTGTCACTGTCAAGACAATATGTTTAATAACAATATACGTCTAGGATGATAGTAAACCATGCATGTTCTAAATATTGTGACGGTAGATGATACAAGAATACATTATTTAACATCCTAGTCTTAAGCTGTAAATACATTATAGCTACTAGTTCGTTTTACCTTTAAATAAATATAGGTCTAGAACACACTTTTGGGTCGTAGAGGTAACGAAAGTAATGCTATGTGTAGTGTAATATTTCAAGAATAGTAGAGCGTTTCTTATAATTCGTTTTCTGTGTTGTGGTAGCACAATGCGCACCAGAAATCATGCGGCTTCAGCATTGATGTGACCAAGAAACGTGACAAAAGTGGATCATATCCGGTATTGAGACTCTGGAAGACAGACTCGTGACTAGGCCATTTAAATTGCAATATAGTGCGAGTGTTACTGTGTCACTTGTCTACTATTTCTGGACATCGAATTTGAAGGGTTTCGCCAACTTGACCTATTAAATTTTACGTATAGTTTTTGAGAACTTTCGGTTTGCAATTATATTGTCAAAACTGAAACAAATTGCTCTTTATTCAAGTTTTGTTGAACCCGGAAGCCAAACTTTAACTCTTTCAAGATTTATTGCAAGATTTACACGTTCGTAAACCTATAGGAAAAAAGTCACGACGAAATATTATAGGTTTCCTGAAAGGCTTTTAGTCCAGGAAACCAGACTATTTTATTGAGAAGTAAACGTCAACTAAACCACCCATACCATGAGGGAGTGCCAGCTTTACTCTAAAACCATCATTGCTCTCAAGACCGAGCTCCTGTTTCACAAAATAATCACATGTCTATACCGATTTCAATGAAGTCTATTGAACTGTGCTGTGGAGACGCACACGCTTTGGTTAATATACATTTAGTACATGTGAAAGACTAAACTAAAAAGAGAGTCAGTATATCAACATATTCCTATCTTATTTAGTCATACGAACATTTGGCTTAATATTTGCAAAATACTACAACCATGGCAATTGCCTTAAATGTAACATCCAGACCATACAAATGAAAAAAAATATATATATACCAAAATTACAGGACACTGTATTGACAATGCCATCAAAGATCTTTTCTAAATATAGACTGACTCGGGGTTTTTTCCCGCCACGGACCGCCACTTTTCCCGCTATCAGACGTTGAGAGGTGTGCATATGTTTGTGTGTGTGTGTGTGTGTGTTTGCGTACGTGCGTACATGTTCGTGCATGAGTGTGTGTGTGTGTGTGTGTGTGTGCGCGCGCGCTCGTGTGTGTGTGTGTGTGTACATACACGTATTAATAATTTTTATTTGGAAGAATCTTAAATGTACTTTTGAATACATGGTTATTCGATTATAAACACAACGGGTCAATGCTTGCACGGCGGATGCTGTATTTTCTTTCCTAGCCATGTTCGTGATTCAAGCCTGCAACCATGTCAATACATGTAACCTCAAACGTCACTGGAAACGCATTCATGTGACCTCTTAAAGTCATACATTATTATATTTTTGTTTTGGTTTTTTTTATCTCGCGAGAAATAAAAAATACAAAACTTTGAAAACAAATAAAAATATGAAAATATTGAAAACCAGTGTGACATGAGGGAAAATGTAGCGTGTTTCCCAATATAAATGTGCATACTTTCATGTCAATACGATTATGTCAATAATCCGTGATGGTATGCCTTTAACACTACTAACCCACGGACCCTGATGACTGGGACTGGGTCATTGATGCCAATGATGGGGCTACTATCGATCTGGACAAATTTATCGATAATCTTTTTGGCTTCGTCAAGGAGGGAGTCAGGTACCCTGAGATGTCAACACCGACATAAAGAGGGAGACCCGCTAACGAAGTTTGACCACAGAAAACCCAGAATAGATCTAGGGACAATTAGATTAGGGTGTAACCGTAATGACCGAGTCTGCGGGTTTAGAAAAGTAAAGAATTTCTAGTCGTTATGTATACATGGGCGTCAAGAACAGAAATTGGGACCATTAGCGATGTACAGTGTTGTTGTAATTGCGTAGTTCGAGGAGTTAGGAACGCCACGTTCGGAGACTTTGAATATCTAGTTGAGCACCGGGTATACACTATGCTGCAAGTAACATTGTTTTCCATATTAGTGTCTCATTTGAGATGAAGTCGAAGTTGAGTGCGGTAATTGATGTCCTTGAGTGGGGGTGAAGAGATTGCATATTTGAGGCAATGGTTAGTTTGGGGGTTTGGGGTATTTTAAGGGGCGGCATGATGGAAAAACAGGGATTCCCTCATAAATTGTCATTAGGGGGCCATTTCTTACCTTACACTTTTTGTCCCACTCTGGAAAATGAAACATTTCTCATACAAACATATGTACAGTAAATATAGTCTAGCTAAATATGTAGAATGGGGTTCTCTCAGTATTTTTTATTTCTTATAACTAAGTATACATGTAGAACGAATAAGTAACCAAACATATTTGCGTTTTAAAAATATTATAATCAAACATATACGGGTAAATAAATGTACATATACAACATATTGTCATATACAAGGCATGTATGCACTTCTCAAGTAGTATGTTATTACATTATCCCATTGAAACACGATTTTGATTTCTATTATGCATACATGATCATGCATGCACACGTTTACACTCACTTGACAATGCATACAATTACAATGGATAAAGATCGAAATATAAATATATCGGTCTGCATAATATCTGACCCGTGTGAACCCGTGTACCTTTAACTACAACATTGCACTACGTGTTTGTTTTATACGGCAGCAAGCCAAGGATGATGCTTTGCTCATTCCCAGGGCATTGCCTATGGATCTCTTAGTCATAAACATGCAGTAAATAAGGACAGCTAATGCTGAACGGCCAATTGTTAGCGAGCAACGCATACCTTTATGAGATCAATAGCCTGTGTGAAGTCTTCAGCACTGAGAACAAACGTCTTGATCTAATGTAACCCTCTTAGCGGTTGCTCATTAGTCTCAGAGACTCCGTCCAACATTCTATGTCAAATGGGTCTTAGATGGCGAACATTATCCATTGGTTTTTGTGTGGTTTTTTTTTTTACACACGTACACATACATACGTATACACACAAACTCTCTCTCTCTCTCTCTCTCTGTCTCTCTCTATCACACACGTACACATACACACATACGTATACACACACCCTCTCTTTATCTCTCTCTCTCTCTCTCTCTATCACACACGTACACATACACACATACGTATACACACATCCTCTCTTTATCTCTCTCTCTCTGTGTCTCTCTCTATCACACACGTACACATACACAAATACGTATACACACACCCTCTCTCTTTATCTCTCTCTCGCTCGCTCTCTCTTTCTCTCTCTCTCTCTCTCTCTCTCTCTCGTCTACGTTCATGATCACATTACAACACACTGATATATCATTACATTATCAGACATTATTAATTTGCGACTACACCAAGACAAGATGATGACATAATTCAAATCTGACGTCCTATATCAGCGAATTATAAATCCGTACGTGACTCGCACAAGCCGAAATTAGGGTAATTACGATAAGTCGTGGCCATATTTAGAACCAAATCCACCAATGATGCCTGTAGGGAAGCCAAAACACGATGATCAGACAGACCAAGACATCATTGCATTAGCTTACAGAACATGGGCTCAGATTCATGGGTAGAGAAGACGAAAGCGTAGTTGATAAGATTTCCGTGGTTACAGAGACTCGTGTCTCTACAGTTGATTGTCCACCGCAGTAATGATATTATGGTAATAATAATGCTGATTTTCGTCCACGGTTACTAAACAATAGTGAAGGATGTGAAGATACGTTCTATAGGTTTCTCTGTACTAGTCCGTGTTATGTCTGTGCCACAGTAACTTTCTCTGAATTAGACTGTGGTAATTGTACACCAACTGTACAGTTGTAGAATATATCTCGGTAAATACTTCATAGAAGTATAATAATAATAATAATAATAATAATAATAATAATAATAATAATAATAATAATAATAAATAAATAAATAAAAAAATAGAATAAATAAATAAATTAAAAAATAATAAATAAATAAATGAATAAATGAATGAATGAATGAATGAATAAATAAATAAATAAATAAATGAAAATAATTTTAAAAATTAAAATAAATAAATTTAATTAATTTGTACGACATAATTAACACAAATATATACATTCAGAATGTTTGCATCATTTATAAACAAAATAGCTATTACCAAATATTTTGAGTAAATATTATTTACCGTATCTGTTCATTAGATCATCTGTTGCTGTATACTTATAGTTGTACTAGCTTATGAAAACTAGCTCTGTCCTTCAATGTGTTCCTTCGCCATCTCATGATCCGTCTGATATTCCCTGTATTTCATTATTCCACTTGATCGTGCATAATATAGCATGTTCAAATAATGTTTCCATTTATATGAGTGTACACATGGCGACCTGTCTGCAGTGCACTGTTCAATCGTGTATCGCAGATGCAAGCTACATTAATTGAAGATATATACACGAGATTATTTGCCGATCAATCGGTCTCCCGCTTTAAGAGCTCATATCTTAGGATGGAAGATGCGAATTATAGGCGATCTGTATCGTTTGTCTCAATTAAATTGACTTTAGTAGACATCGTGGCGAATTATGTTCTTCTGTGTCATAATTAGTAGCAATAGAAGATGATACATCGCAGAATAACGATAACCTCAGCATGCTGACTATATTTATAGCACGATGATTCGTGATGATATGTGCCATAGTAAGTGATTACAGCGCGAGACTGACTGGTAGGAAGTGTTAATGTGTTCAAAAGAAAATGGAGCAGGCTTAGTGAAACCCTAAAAATAAACATATTTTATGTTCTAATGTTGACCCACTTTGAATTCCAATGTATTTCATCGCTTTTAATAATTCAGGTCATGCGGATGCCTTACCATAATTAGCTGACACAGGAATACTGAAACTTTTAATTGGGTTTCATAACCTCATTCAAGATTCTTTCACTTACATCAGGACTTGTCAGTTTAGGGCAGAAGGAAACCCGCAACAGCCGTAGCACTGAATGTTGCAGTAAACAACTAGTTTTTTCTTTTAATGTTATTTTAAATTGGGGTTTAGAGTCGCTTTAAAGATTCTTAAATAGACAAAATACGATGAGCGAGACATATAACTATAATTATATATGATGTATGCCTAATGGTTTATCCACACTTTGGGGGTACACTTCTGTTGTCTACACACAAGACATGAGGAACTGACACAGACAAAAGCCGGAAAGCTAGAGCGGTTTAGTTTGTCACGAATCGACGATATAGTCGAACACATCTCATACTTTCTCACCCATACTCTCTGTAATGAAACCATCAAACATTTCCATCGGATTTATTTTAGACTCGCCAAGGATGGATTGATTCGCTTTCATTTCCTACCGTTGAAATTTACTTTTTTCCCCATGTCCGCTCATAACACATCATGAATAAGTTATTGGCGCAATCATCGTAATGGGAATCTTACTGCGATTGATCCTTGTGACCGTTGTAATTCCAGAATCATAAATACGATAGCTAATGCCGCACATAGACGTTTATACTTGACATTTATGGACAGTTATTTACGTTAGAAATACATAATTTACTTCATCAATGTATCATTCTCAGAGCCGTAGACCAAACGTCATACTCATCTTTAGATGATGGTGGTATACGATTGGCATCAGTCATGTGAATTACGGATTCAACAATACAAACATAAATTTACATAATCCTCAAGAGACGTGCTATAATGTATCGAACATGAAAATACATTATCATTGAATATTTTACATCAAATGTTATCTAGAAATATTGCAAATGTCTAGCAAATCTTAAATACGTAGTACTTATTGGATTTCGAAGCATCGTTTGATTTCAACATATTTTATTGACATAAACATTCTAAGCGTCATTATTGATATCATGCTTGGTATTTATATCACTGATAAAAGCCGTATATGGTCATCGCATATGAAAGTGCACGATATAAAGCCAACGCCACACAAAGTATTCTAAGTCCATATTTGTTATTTTGGTAACCATTATTTCGGCGCACACGTTAACAAGGCTGCGTTCGACTGGATTGGAAAGTTATCAACTAGATAAGTAATTTACTCTAAAACAGCGAGTGACAACTCCGGATGCAATCCGTGATGGAACGATTGCTGGAAGTAGAGGTGTAGAAGGACAATCAATCCCACTCACGCGCGGGTTGTCTCCCCTAGGGAAAGGACGTCCAGATGAAGGGCTTTTATTAGTTCTGAAGTACATCTTGATCTCAATTCTCATGTCATTATTGGAATTGTACGGATCGATATGCTCTTGTTTCTGCGCGGTGATGACTGATTTTGCATTGTACAAACTTGCACTGTAATAGTCTCTAATGAACATTGCTTGATGAAGTAGTGTAGACCATACGGGCTTACATGAATTGCTTCTAAGCAAACCTATATCACGGAATTATTTCTCATTTGAGATTTGAAACACAATCCAGAATACAACCAGAAAAAGCAAAGAAAACCCATAAACATTGTGTAATTAGTTAACTGATAGCTGGGGCGGGTGATAACGCATTGGTAGAACAGTTGGATTTCGGAGCCAAGGTTCCAAGTTCAAATCCCGCCCTGGGGGCCCGGCTTCAATGTTCGCGAAAGTTACTTTTCTGACGCGATATAGAGTTGTCTTATGACTATAGACAATTGATATATTAGTCCATTACCAACTGATTATTCGGGTTTTACCGGAAATGTATATTGCAATGGAATTTTACCTATCCTACAGCTGTGACAGGTTATTTTGAGGTACAAAAGCGATTATATATATGCTAAGTGCATGTACTTTAAACGTATTTTAAACATCAATTCGGTCCAAAACGACAACTTAATCTGTATGCCTTCTGTATACCTTCAACCATGGCGGATAATAGCACAATGGTAGAACGATGGACATCTGAGCCAAAGGCATCAATGAAAATAACCGTTCTGACGCGATCATGATAGGATGTGCTGTCTGTACCGTGGCAATGTAGGCACCATCCTTTTTCTGTCAGTATCAGCCGGTGCTCGCAGGTTTACTGAACTATTTAGCGGTACGGACGTTGCGGGTTTCCTCCTGCCTTATATTAAGCTGACAAGCCATGATTTAAGTGAACGCATCTTGAAATCAGTTCTAAACCATAATTCAATTACATCAACAATCATCGATAACCGAGACCTAGCTATGAATCCCTGGGGGCAGCCAACATGTATATCCAACCCCTAACGCCCAACAAAACAGAACCGCCGAGACGTAATTAACTCTATTTAGATACACGTCTATTAGGCTGTCACCTCCGTGTTGGTGCTATGTAAGCTGCCGTTGGCCCCGAGCACGAAGAACTGTGCAACTCTAGATAGCACTATTACTACTATTTATGGCTTTTGAGACAACTAAGGTTGCACGGAACAATACGTTATCATAGTTGTCATATATCTAGCAAAGAAGAAAGTCTCAAAGGGGAGGAAGTAGATTCTCTCTGCTAAACACCGTCATGTGTTGCAGGCCGACTGATGAAAACTGACATCAGAATCGGTATAACACTCATAATTATCACTATACTCTACCATAATCTGAAGAGATTATCCACCATAGATCAGCATTAAAAAACCCACATTGCATCTGCAGTATTATGTAGATGATGTTTTATGAAGTTCAAATCTTAATAAAACTATTTCCAAACAGCAAAGCATCGTATTACAGGAGATTGAAGCCATATATTTGACATATCTCAGCACTCTAACTACCAATTATTTATATCCTGTATAAATAACATAACTCCATAATGCAGTCTGGATGTGTCGTTGCAATCAATAACTTAAGATAAGATAAAATACGTCATCGTTTCATGGTTACATGTCAATATAGTTAACAGTAGACTAAGAAAGCAATTCAATGTTGAAATATTAAATACTAATCTGGCTTATGATTATTTGCGGACATCATTCTTATTACCATCTTCTACCTAGCAATGCTTACAATACAATCATGCTTTATAAGTCACACCCATATATGTATACGGTTGTCCATTTTAAAACGTTACTCGTGTCTAGATCTATATTGTCAAAGGAATCTATATTGGACAAATATAAGTGTTATACTAAATCTATAGACACCTAGATTCCCTTTAAAACAACGTACATCATTGACTGGGATACCTGCCGCACGTAGCTTATGAAAACAACTCTAAACCCCCAACACGTAAAACTCGCACAGAAAATTCCACTAAGCTCCTTGAGCAATGAAACCATTTAAGGGAGAATGGTGATGATGTTCTTCAAGAAAACCCGTTCGGGAAGAACCTCTTGTGATGGTAGCAATAAAAAAAAAACACGTTTCTGAATAAATACAAACTATCACATTCGTTCAACACAATACCAGAATGAATGTGTTTTTTCCCCCCTGTCCGTCTTTTTAAAGCTTAATTGTCATCACGGGGTCTCAGAAAAGCCATCATGCATAAGGAACGCCATACATTGGTTTACAAATGAGAAACCAAAGTACGTTATTGACGATACTGTCAAATGTATGGCAGAAATATAAGGCATCCGTCTCATTAGAAGACCGCCGACGTTTGCGAAAATACATTTAGTGAACATCAATATTCCCAGACCTCAAATCGGTTGTGTCAATCCTAGGGAAAGCACAGAAAGGAAGGCAATAACAGAACGTTGAAAGTACGATCTCATCAAGACAATATTTAAATTATAGAAGCCACCGGTATTTATTATTATTATTATGATTATTATATTTTATATTTTTGTGCATTGAGTTTAGAGCTGCTTTCAAGATTATTTCACATATCACAACTGTTCAGTATAGGGCAGGAGTGACTATGGAGTTCAACGTCGCTTCCGGGAATCTCACCCATTTGCGACGATAGGCAGGAGGAAACCCGCAACATCCGTAGCGCTGAATGTTGCAGTAAACCTGCGAGCACAGGCTGATACCTAAACAAGGAGAAAACCACCTGTACCGTTTTGGTATGAATATAGACTCAACCTTGTCCATCAGCATACATCCTGTATAAGTAAGAGTGTACTTTACTCTATTTCTTACAAGTTCGCAGGCTGACACCCACACAGCGACACATACACAACCACACTTGCTTTCTGAGCAAGATTTTCTTTCATTTACTACTTTCTCGTGAAAATGGTTCTATAAAATTGGTGCCAAAATAGATCACGTACAGCATAATAATGGATGTCGACGCATGTAAGAGTAAGAAATGCCATGTAAATATGCATCAAGAGAACACAGAGAATCGTTTGTAAATTTTCCAATCCTCCATAGATTCTGCAAAGGCTTGAAGCTCTAGATGGATACTATAGAATATAGATTTTATAATACTTCGTTGACAACCAATTCCTGCAATATCCCCACTTAAATCTGAAATATTCATACTTTGCAAACAATTGAACAATTTTAAGTGATACAGTGCAACAGAGCATCTATTCACAGCTTAATGTACCAAGATAATCTTTGGACGCAATATGAAACTTAATGAAAGATAGGGAAAACGATCTGCATAAATTATGACACTGTATAGTAAGTAAATGCAAAAATAAATAAATTTGTTCTAAATATACAGAGAAATAAAAATATTTCTAGATCAGCAAAAAATCTTAAATAAAATCAGGGAAATATAGTATCAGAATAGGCAATACCCTGATTAGTGATCTGTTTGACCTTTTGCAAAGATGATCTTGACACCTAAATTTCAATCCCAACCATAATTTGACTAAGATAAGAACATATTTCCAAATTTGGTTCAAATTGACAAATATAAGCTACGTAAAAATGAACTATGCCTTACCAAAAATAAGGTTATAATACCTTGATGCAGACTGCAGACATCTTGTTGAACTAATGGAGGAAATAAGAGTATAGGTACTCTTCATTAAAAACATAATTGTGCTATACATTTCATAGCATATTTTATTATTACATGTTCGTGAAATGGTATCTGCCATACCCCAAAACACCAATGTTAGGCAGGCCAATTTATTTTCAAATATGATAAAAATATACTCAACAAAATAATTAAAGTGCCGGCAAATATTTTGTGGGAAAGCTTTCTAACAAATTTCAGAACTCGGCGAGTGAGCGAGTGAATTATTGTTTTACGTCACAGTGGAAATCTGCCACCCATATGTGACAAATAACATCTGAAGACAAACAGGGACGCCCTAAATAGCCACTCCTGTGCCTAATCAAGCAAGGAGGAGGTTAATTAGGAATAGTATGTCAAATGAAAAGCAGCAAGGACAACATGCCAAATACATTGATACAACAACTGTTGGTAAAAATGGAATCAAAAGTGTGTCGACTATTGAGTTAAATTAACTATGAATTGAATGGTTAAACAAAATTAACTCGGCTCAAGGAATCTGGTGCCATTCTTCTTCCAATGCATCTGCATGTTCTTGAAGAGTACATGTACCTACTACATATGGAAATTCTTCATTGCTAAAATAATATCAAGTTAAATTTATATGTGCCCAAAAAGGCTACTTGCCCTTAATTAATTTTGTTGAGTATATGTAGTTCTAAGTTGTGTAAATCGTCAGAAAAGCTTCATGAAAGTCCCAGTAAAATGACTTCAATGCAAATGTCAGGATGACATTGCCATTGAGGCCTGCCTTTCATGAAAGTGCCGTACTGTAGTTTATTAAAACATGGTTGTACTATAGCAGTAAAATTACGTAAACTTTTTTTTTCTTTTTCCCCAGACTACCAGTACAATCTGTACTTAAAATGTAGACTGGCACCAATGTTACAAAACCTTTTTGAATACGATTTCATATTCAACTCAAGTTTTGCCAAAAAATCTCAATGCTATATTTGACCATAGCATGAAATTTGAGCAAAACAAATGAGAGTAAAAAATGGAAAGCCTTGGGGCATGGTCTACTCCTTTGAACATATAATGCAACACATTTTGAAGTGGTGTTTTTAGGTATCAAATTAAGCTATAGATGTACAGTGACAAGAATTGACTGAATAGCATGACAAGGATCATCTATATACAACACACACTGTACAGTTAGTCGCAGTTGACATATATACAAGTCTTCACAAATACCACCATTAATATTCTGATCCGTTTGTCTGAACAAATATTGGCATACAATTAATTAAATATGGCATGAAAAATACAATACATTCTGTCCTTTATCCCTATCAGCTGGCATGCATAGGTCTCCACAAATATGACCATTCATTTTCTGTTCTATTTGGACAAATATTGGAATAAAATTGAATTAAACATTACGTTTTTTGCATTAATCATACAATCACACAATATACTCTGTACTCAACAATAAAGTCTGTACTCATACAATAAACTCTGTACTCAACAATAAACTCTGTACTCATACAATACACTCTGTACTCATACAATACACTGTACTCATACAATACTCTCTGTACTCATACAATACACTCTGTACTCATACAATACACTCTATCAGCTGGTGTCCATGTGACACTCCACATAGTCCACAGCTTTCTGCTTAACTTTCTCCACTGATGCAGCATCACCGTACTTCTTCTCAAAGTCCAGGTATTTCTTAAAGAAGAACTGAATCTTTTTTGACGACATCTTCATGTGGATTACGCGCTCAAACAGGGACCTGGTGGATGACAACAGGATGAATGAAGCAAGTTATGGAGGACAATAGAAAGAAAGAAGAATTTATGCAGGACATTAGTAAGAATGAAGAAAGTTGTGGAAGACTAGCAAGAATGAAGCAAGCAATCGAAAACAATTTCAAGTAAGTTATGCAGGACAATAGCAAGAATGAAGCAAGTTATGGGAGAATAGCAAGAAAGTTATGCAGAATAATTTGGTTGGTTGATTTGGGGTTTAAACCCACTTTCAAGATTGTTTCACTCACATCATGGCTTGATGCAGAATAATAGCAAGAATGAAGAAAGTTACTGAGGACAATAGCAAGCTATGCAAAATATTAACATTACTGAATTGTCTATCCATATCTTTCCTTAGTAATGGACAACAGGTTAAATAACAATTATGGAGCAATAAACTCAAGCACAGAATTTCTGCACCAAGAAAAAGACCACTCTCCAAAAATTCAATCGACACCAAGAAAAAACTGAGTCTCCAAAAAACCAGTCACTTAAAAACGCACCACACCACAAGATCACGTGACTATGTCAAGTGATTGTAAAGATTGGCAGTAGTAATGACTGATGGTCATCTTCTCACCTGATATCGGTGGTGTTGCCCGTCTTGATGACCATGTCCAGATAAACCGACCACAGGTCAGTACGCTTGGGGTAGTTGGTGAGGATGTTCTCGAACATCGTACAGCCTCGCTGGAACTCTCCGTGTTTGTACTCCAGCTGAGCGAACTTGGAGATCATGTCTACGTCTACAAGAAATAACCGTGAGACCGTGACAGCTCATTCAACAATGAATCCATGTCAAATTTGTAATACTGATGTGATTTTGTCATGATAAGAAACTTCCACATTTCCTAAGCTTCCACTTGTCTTATTTGAATAGAAATGTACAACATACAGCGGAATTAATTTTATTTATTTATTTTTAAATTTGAGGTTTAGAGGTAGCCTTTTTCAAGATTCTTTCACTAATATCTCAGCTTGCAAGTTTAGGGCAGGATGAACCCTACAACATTCATAGCAAGTATATTTATCTATAAATATGGTGTCATGATAACCATATCCAATTTTTTATTTTTTTGTTTTGTTTTTTTGATTGGGGTTTTAAGTCGCTTTCAAGATTCTTTCACTTATATCACGACTTGTCAGTT
>JAUTBT010058381.1:0-15023 GCA_032361225.1 Lepetodrilus schrolli | reverse complement strand
TTTACTGCAACATTCAGCGCTACAGATGTTGCGGGTTTCCTCCTGCCCTAAACTGACAAGTCGTGATATAAGTGAAGGAATCTTGAAAGTGACTCTAAACCCCAATTTAAAAAAAAAAGAAAAAAAAAGATCTGACTAGATTGAGAGGAGACATTATTTCTGGCAATGACTTCAAGGCTTGTATTTCAGCACTTCTAAAAACAGCAGAGAGTGAGACAGCTTGGGATTACTTCTCAGAAAACACATTGTCCATAGAAGTCCTAAAAGATGACATTCTACAGAAAATCTACTTCAGAGTCAAGGATAAGGTAAGGAAGTCAGTCCCATGTAGGGAAAATTAATAAAGTATAATTGTAAATATAGTTGGTGCTAATTTGCAACTTTTCTTCTAAATAAAATCCAATTTTTAATGTTCCACTATACTTGCTCTGTATATGTTCAAGATGCTAAACACTCATTTATTTCCAATTTGAGATTGTCCTAAATCTCTATGCCCTTGCTGTTTAAGTATTACCACCATATTTCATGGCCAAAATGTATTTCACTTAATAAAAAGAGTATATGGAAAATGGTAAATATGGCATTTGATACAAATCTAAATTCAACTTGATCATATCAATGATGGTAAGCTGGTATATGTCATTATTTCGATTGATATAATAATAATGACATGCAAATTTATGATATGAGATAACAGAGCTTAACTTGGAATTTGGTAATGATAAGAAAACCACACATGAATACTTATATTGTTAGAATGTGCTTCGAGAAGAGATTAAGGACAAGTTCAAGTATGAAGTAGACAGATCGTCGCCCAGCAACAAGTTGCGAGACTTCATGGACTGGTCCCAGGACATCATTGCTGACATCAAGTACCAGAGGAAGGTCCACGCTAACCTCCTGTCCAGATTCTTTGTCAAGTCATGGTCAGTAGCAGTGCGGTAGTCTTGTACATGTGCAGACATTGATGCCACATATGTGACAGGAGATTGAGTGCAATCCAATGCATATTACACAGTTGGTGCAATTGGCTGGTTTGTTTAATAAATGTTCTTTCAATGGTTGCCATTCCAAGGCACATGTCAATTGCAACATTTGGCGCTGAGGTTTTAAAACATTACGACTATGCTCAACTCAAATTTTGAATTGGGATTTGTGAATAAAACTTTTGAGTTGAGCATGAAATTTGAACTAAATAGGTTTGATAACCTTGGGACCTGATTGACATGTTTACATAAAACTATTTACTTATCGTTGGCGAAAGTAATATTATGTTCAGCAGAGCCTCGCATAATATCAGTTTTGCCAACTCGTTTAATAAATTCAGTATTATATGACCACTCATGTTAGGTCCTCAATTTAGTACATAAGGAGAAAATTCCTATACTGTAAATCAGGAAATTAATGCGTCACTAATTTAATGCGACCTCAAGCTTTTAGACATAAATGCGATCGACCAGGCCTCCATTCATGTTTTTTCTCGGACCTACCTATCATTATTTCCCATAATGCGTAGGAATTAAATGCGGCCATAAGCCAAGCGCATTTCTCGCATTAATATCATGCTCGCATTAATTTCCTGATTTACAGTACCCATTAGTGTAGTAATGTTCTTGTATCTATGCATTGCAGGCTTATCATCAACGTTATGGTGATGGTGGTGTCTGTGGCGATAGCATTCCTCATTATGATCACATGGCAAGAAAATGCTGCCGATGACGCAGAGTGAGTAAACAACCGTCGCTAATTGTTTCATGTAGAATTATTGAGTGTAATAATAAACAGAACTTATGTTTATTTGAAGACATGCATATTTAAACATCCAGATAGGTTTTGCTCCAAAATGCCTGATGGTTATTACATTTCCTATTACATTTTTTCTGTTGTCATTTCATGTTTTTTCCAGTAAGATCCCTGTGTTGACAAACTGGCCTGGTGCACAGTACATGACCTACGTCCTGGGAGGTATACACAATGTCCTGTCACTCATGATCCTGATCAGTTTCTTCCTCTCCAACCATCCCTCATTCTTCACAGTCCAGGACGTCAAACACTTATTCAGTGTGTGGTATGTATGTGTGCTATGTATGTATCTATGTGTGCTATGTATGTATGTATGTATGTATGTATGGTAATATGTATGTATGTATGTATGTATGGTAAGGTATGTATGAAAAATCTTTTACCATTGTGATGTTGAGATGCATTATGTTGACTTGTTGTGATAAAATACTACAAATCTGTTGTTATTGCATGAACTAAGTAGACACATGATAGCCCGTTCTCATTTAAAATCCAGTAACAAAAATTGTAAAACATCTAAATGTGCTACACATTGAATCACTCAAGCCTGACAGCTGACGATATCCCATTGTGAGGTCACATGAAAACGTCATGATACAAGACATCATGTCAGTGTCAGTAGTGTCAGTGTCAGTAGTGTGTGTCAGTAGTGTAGTGTCAGTAGTGTCAGTGTCAGTAGTGTCAGTGTTAGTAGTGTCAGTGCCAGTAGTGTGTGCCAGTAGTGTCAATGTCAGTAGTGTCAGTGTTAGTAGTGTGTCAGTAGTGTCAGTGTCAGTAGTGTCAGTGTTAGTAGTGTGTGCCAGTAGTGTCAGTGTCAGTAGTGTGTCAGTAGTGTGTCAGTAGTGTCACTGTCAGTAGTGTCACTGTCAGTAGTGTCAGTGTCAGTAATGTGTGTCAGTAGTGTCAGTGTCAGTAGTGTGTGTCAGTAGTGTGTGTCAGTAGTGTAACTAGCAATTGTGCTATAATGTTCATGATATTTTTGTAGTTTATATTCATTGGAACATTGTTATCTAATAATTCTATACTTCCATTTTCAACCCATGCAATATCTATTTTCATTAAAAGTAACTTTGATAGCAAATATCTAATGCCAGTATTTTCTTGATGGCGTGACATTACAACAGTGGTTTATGTATGTATTGCTGCAGTGTGCGGCCAGCCAAGGTGATGAGAGAGGAGAATCCCGAGGAAGAAGATGACGAGAAGAGCGGCCATCTTAAAGTCCACTTCTTTGGATTCCTCACATTTTATTACATTGTAAGTGGTTTGTATGCTTGTTATTAACCTTCTTGAAATGTTCTGTATTGTTCTGTCCAAGGGATCCCCAGATACCTCCGATACTGTAAGCAAGTGGCATTACTCTAAGCCATAGCCATAGTTGTAGAGTGATACAGTTGGATATCTAAGTGACGTTACTTTAACCTGTGAGAACTGGCCGGAGTACTCCGGACTGACAGTTTTGTCAATGGAACGTCTCGCACACTGTGCAGTCTGTACTCGCACACTGCACTGTCTGTACTCACTGGCGAGGTAGTGCAGACTGCACAGGAAATGTACAGTGACGTCACCACATCTAAGGCAACTCTTTGTCGCCATCTTGCTTGTGCGAGTCGTTCCTTTCACTCAGTACACCATACTGGAGTGACGTCACCTGTCTGTCTGAGAACACTTCACGCAGCTCAAAGGAACGTCACCATAGTTCATGTAGTTGGTATTTGATAATTCAATGGCTACAGAAATTCAGCAACTTTAATCTTCATAACGTATATGCTGTTTTATGCATGATAGAGTATTTCTCCAACATGTTCATTTTGTATTCATAGAATAATGTCAGAATAATGTCAGATGATGTGAGAATGTTGGAATACAAAGTTATCATCTCTAATACTACTGATTATTAGTCAAAGTCTTTCATGAAAGACAATGTCGATCCTGGAATTCGAAAGAAAAAGTTGCTGAATTGTGAGTTCATCGTTCTACCAACTGAGCCAAAAGGGGTAACCCCGCTGGCCGAGACCAGTAGGAGCATCTTATATCACACCTGGCTGCATCATCAATGCTATCTGCCCAATAACACTAATCAACTTGTACGTGTTGCAGTGTTTTCTGGGATTCTCCGTGCTGGGTACCGCACTGTACGGCTACTTCTTCTCTCTGCATCTTCTCCACATGGCCATGATGAACCAGCTGCTCAAGCGGGTTATACAAGCAGTCACTAGAAACGGTCAGCTGCATTCCTAGTTATCACGCAACAACTAACTATGTAAAAACTGTCATTTCTATTTTAAATCCTAAATTTCTATGGCCTACCAATAAAAACTGACATAAAGTATTCATATGACTATACTGTACATAGACGTCTACATAGAGTTAGTGACTGAAAATGTAAAATCTGCATCATTCACCATCGATCAGCTTCATAAAACATAGTATCCGCTACATGTTGGTTACACATGTAGAATGTAGTCAATATTTATGTTGGTTACACATGTAGAATGTAGTCAATGTTTATGTTGGTTACACATGTAGAATGTAGTCAATGTTTATGTTGGTTACACATGTAGAATGTAGTCAATGTTTATGGTTTCTGATGTCAGTTTTCATTAGTAGGCCTGTATATATAGCAGTACTGTGAGTGATGTACACTAACTATGTGTGGATATTATTCTTCAGGATGGTCATTGATCCTGGTTGCTCTGCTGGGATGTGCGATCCTGTTCATCTATTCATTGGCTGGCTTTGCCTTCTATAGGAACATCTTGCTGTCCACCAAAGGTCGACATTGTCGCTCCATTTATGAGTGTTTTACAACAATGGTCCATCATGGCCTTATAGATGGCATATATAATGTGAGTATATGAATACATGTTCAGAAAAATATTCATATGTGACTGTCTATGATACTGGCTAATATGTTATCACACTCTCAGAGCTATTTTATGTGATGAAATTATGTATCTAACATATAATGTGAGAATTTGAATTCAAATTCCATGCATCTATTTCTGCATGCATTTGGTTGAAATTAACACCACCAAAGATGTATTTTTACAATCTCACATGGCTGTCTATAATGAATTTTTATTATAATCAAGTATCTTGAAAGATACATTATTCTATTATGCACATCGATAGCATTATGTAATATTCACCAGCATTCAAGTCATATCACGACACCTAACTGTAATTTTTTTAAAATAATTATTAAATCCCAAATTTATATGGGAATTGTCATACTGTTATTCGTAAATCATCAAACACCATATGTAGTATAACAAGCCTACCAACTCTGTTCTATTAATTATGCAAACCATGTCCTATTAACCAGCTCTGTTCTAATTAGAATACCAATCACATGCTATTTACAATGCTATTTCTGCCCTTATATGGGAGAAATTCAATCCATTCTTCATCATTGGCTGTTATTGCAGGTGTTTGCTGATGAGCTGGATGGCAAAGATTACTTGACGACGCTGGGCATCACGGTGTTCGACACACTCTTCTTCATCCTCATCACCACCATCGGCCTCAACATCATCTTCGGGATCATCGTGGACACCTTCTCAGAGTTGAGAGACAACAAGGTGAGCTCACAAATACCAGCGTCTCCAGCATCAGCTCTGTTGTTCAACTCTGGCGTGTTATTTTGCAATATATTTAATACAAGCGGCAAATAACAACTACAAATAGTTTCACTCTGAACCCTATGCCTTTAGCTGTTGTATTTGATTGCATATTCTGGTTGTATTTCAGTGGCAAATTGACAACGATATGAAGTCCAACTGCTTCATCTGCAGCAGGGAGAGCTATGACTTTGAACGAACAGCTGGGGTAAGAATGTAATCTTTGATGAGATGGATGTTGGTTTCTCCACATGGATTTGTAATATTAATGCAGCATTAAACATTGTAATATACACATATTGAATTTTTGGTGTTTAATGTCATCACCAATCACTTATCGTTCCAGGGCTTTGAGAAGCATGTGAAAACTGAACACAACCAATGGGCATATCTGTTCTTCTTCATACACCTGGACGAGACCAGAGGCAATGACTATTCTGCCTTGGAGCTGTACATTGCAAATTCGGTATGTTTTCTATCTCAATAGATCTCTCTTGAACTCTATATTGCTAACTTGTTATGTTTTCTATCTCAATATATCTATCTCTTGAACTCTATATTGCAAACTTGTTATGTTTTCTATCTCAATAGATCTCTCTTGAACTCTATATTGCTAACTTGGTATGTTTTCTATCTCAATAGATCTCTCTTGAACTCTATATTGCTAACTTGGTATGTTTTCTATCTCAATATATCTCTATCTTGAACTCTATATTGCTAACTTGTTATGTTTTCTATCTCAATATATCTATCTCTTGAACTCTATATTGCTAACTTGTTATGTTTTCTATCTCAATATATATCTCTTGAACTCTATATTGCTAACTTGGTATGTTTTCTATCTCAATATATCTCACTTGAACTCTATATTGCCAACTTGATATGTTGCCAGTATACAGTATCTCAAAATAGAGAATACTAAACGAGCTTCTGTGTGATACCATTTTTATGAAACACATGAATTGTTTTGGTATCTGACGAGTGAAAGCCAGATATATCAACAATGAATACAACAAAAATGTAAGAAAATGTATAACTTGATGACATGCGATTTTGACATCTTGATACATTCGACATCATTTGTTCAGATATAGATACTCAGACAAGCTAAAAATAGCAAAAGAAGTATCACCATATATATATATATATAGAGAGAGCTAGCGGAAATGTGATATTACACTAGTTAGATAACTCGGAACAATTGTCACATGAGTGATATCTCACCGATAGTGTAATAAATATATATCTCACTTGAACTCTATATTGCTAGCTTTGTGTATATCTTATATCTTCTGTTACAGCTGCAGACAAACAACTTTGACTTCTTCCCATTGAACAGGGCAATGAGTTTGAAACATGAAGAAGACAGCAGCGAGAAGAAGCTGGAGACATTGATGGATCAAGTGGACTACCTGGTCAACAAGATGAAGGAAGAGGTATTGTTTCCACTCCTCCTACACCGTTGCCCTGTAAATCTCTCTCTTGTGCATACATGCATAAAATATATATATATACGTGGTTTCAACTATTGTCAGTGAGCAACTCTTTTTTTCTCTCCATTCATCAGGAGGCAGCAAAAGAACGTGACAAAGAACGACAGAGACAGATGGAATGGGAGGCAAAGCACAAGACCAACAAGAGATGAATCAGTTACATGGAGAATTGATTGAAATAATAAGTATTTATTGGACAATCATTTGCATGAATGAAGACAAACCTATACTAATGAATTGTTTGTGAAAAGAGATACCAGCAGTTGTTAAAAGGCGCAACTCGTAGTAGGGTAGTACCACACATTCCTATCTCCCAGGGTAGGGTCAAGCCTCTCCTCAGCACAGAAACATCATTATGTTTATAATAGCATATGGTTCTTGCCCAATTTGCATGTGAACATACTTTATTCCACTGTTCCTATCTTTCAAATGTCATCCCTCTTCATAAAATAATGGAATTAACCTAATCACAACAGTCACACAGTTTCTTTTATCAGTCATAAAAGATATATTTATATAGATTTCATCAAATATTTTATGTAGATGGGCAATATTTGAAAGACAGAAGACAGGGTCACCAGCACTTGCAAATTGACGCATAAATACGACTTATGACACATGAATCCTGATTCATCACTGGCTCAACACAACCATGGACTTTCAATAATATATTTACTCGGAGCATTCAATGTTCCTATTATCATGTATTACTGTGACAATGTATATAATAATATCACATTGGATTTATATTTATCTATACTGCAGTTGAGCCTTTAAAGAACTATTGAACATAAGATATTGAAATCCACCAAGTGCCAACTGTATATTTTTATATTTTTTTTATAGTGGCAGACTTTCGTCAGGGAAAACTGCTAAAGTGGAAGTCAACTAGTAAAATATGCCACATTTTCTCATGGCAGTATTTACATTGTTAAAATGGCGACAGTCACCAACAGGGATATTGCAAGTCATGACTATGTGTTTTTTTCCTAGAAATATTATTTGACAAACACAACTTTGACAAACCGAATGTCCACACTATCAAATATTGTTTGACAAACATTTTCAGTGGGAAATTCAGACGGTAGACATAATCAGACATGCCAAATCAGGCCAATACACTGATTGGTTGAATGCAATGAAAGTTTGTCAAATTTGGAAAAATGATATAGTCAATAACCCATGAGAGATTACAGATCATCTTTTCCTCATGAAATTAATGTCATGTTATGAGTTTTATGTAGAATTTAGATATATTTTTTTAATGAAATATTATCTTGCCACTTTAAATAGTTGCTGAGAATGAATTTCTCCCGATCTAATCTATACAGTATATGAAACAGAACTACTTGGAGGAAATGGAAGGAACAATGGTTTTCCTACCATAGTATTTGTGAATTTAACATGAAATATATTTATTGAATATGTATGTTTTATTATATGCTTCTATTTTAATGGTCTACATTGTTTCATCACTATCATAATTATGTATATTTTGTATAGAATATATGTATTTCAAATCTTACATTAATTATAGTTTTATATTTTGTATGTGTTTTACTATTTTCAATATATATACAGGTATTGTTGCATCTTTGGCATATTATCTATCTATGACCATATCTCAAGGGTTTTTCTAGATATTTGTATTTTGTGTGCTCTGGTCTGTGGTTCCTATATCTTCAACATTAATGTAACATGACACTAACATACCTGTCTTCTAGGATATGATGCGACTTTGCAGGCTACTATTATTGCTCATTTATACATAAATATTGAACTATATTTACAAAAATCCATGCTTTCATACAGGAAATGCCCCACAAAACCATTAAATGAAATTTTGTTGAATGCTTTGAAATTTACACGTTGCACACTACCGATTACTGAAAATGATGTCATGTGTTAAAATATTGTTCCTGAATTCTGCCGCACTTGTTTTACATACCAACAATAATAAATGGGAGGGAATCATATTTGGAGAATTTTAATAAAGAGAAAATCTAATCACTGTTCACTGTGTAATAATATCACTTCCAAGTTTCTGTAAATATCATTAGATGTAGATTCTGTCCAAATCCCTGTAATGCATCATTTGTGACACATCTCATCCGCCAGACTGATAACCAACTTGAGACAAAACAAAAATCACATGCCCATACATGTACTTTATAATAGTGTTTTTTTTTTACACTAACTGAATTCAATACTACATATCTGTGATACCTATTTGATCAACTTATTATATTAATTTTTTTATGAAGCTTTTGTTGATCATGTGTATTGTCTGTTAATCTTTGTATATTATGAATGATTACACATGGGATGACATTTTATTGTCAATAATCTATTTATATCTGTGATTAGTATGTTCTGTTAATTGTAAGTGTATAAATGAGATTAATTCCCCCATTCTGTATTTATTAGTTACTTTAGTGTAAATCTATCCTGATCATGCCAATATTCCTACGACTACTTTTGACTTTTAACGTGTGATATTACATTGCTTTTTTTTCCATTGTAAATTCAGATTTATGTTATTTATGTACGAGTGTGAGAGAATGCTGATATATAGAGAATATCCACAAAGTGTGTTATGATATCAATGTTATCCTACTCGATAAATATAATCAATCTGAAGCTTTGGTTACTTTTTTTCAACGAGTACAATAATATTTTTCAATGAGTAGGACAACATTGATATCAAAAGAAATGATGTTGAGAATCTATTTTTCACCCAATATGAAACTAATAGAGAATCTATTTTTCACCCAATATGAAACTAATAAATAATTTAAGTGCAAACTATAAGCCACACCATTATTTTCTATGAGCAAATTTTATTGTTCCACATAAATGAAAATCACACTACCAGTATTGACCAATCAATGAGGCTTAAAGTGTTTATCACAGTAGAACAACAATTGAAATTGATAATTCATAGCCAATCAGTGAAGATGTAGGATAACATTGTTCTGTTATTGGCTCTAGTATTGGGTGATAAATTATCTTCTACACATTATTTGGATGGGACACACTAAAAAAAATGCATACGTATTTGTCCACAGCCGTCCATAAAAATCCAATGTTATCCTTTACTTGAGTACTTGATAAATTTTCGATTTTGCCACTTGTTCTGGTTTTTTTTTTATTATAGAGCCCCAAATACAGGATATCGGTTCAAGTACTCGATCTTGGTGCTGGTGCCTGTAGTAATAGTAAGACGTCAGTAAGAGCACCTCCCCTCCCCTCCCCTCCCCCTCCCCTCCCCTCCCCCTCCCTCCCCTCGGTTTTACTACAAGCATCAATACTTCATTCTAGTACTTGGACCTTTACATACGCCTTTGACTTCAAGGAAGCTTCATGATATTGAACTTTGGATATATCGCCAGTAGAGCATGTCATAATTAAAGTAACTTCCAGTTTAATGAAATTATGAATTCCACATCTACAATATAGAAAAGTGTTCATGACAACATGGGTAGTTAATTCATTTCTTGTTGAAAAACGACATAAGAGAGGTTTGGTTCCTTGTTCCAGATTTCAGTGGTGATTTCTTCTGTGGTGATGTCCTCTTCATAGCAGCCTGTGGAGAGAGAATCGCCAACATGAAAATGTCATTTATTATTTGCACATTTTACAAACCAGAACTGAATTGAATTTATGAAAAAGCAGTTTTCTTCATTGAAGTATGAATCGAATAGTATCAGTTATATAAGCCAAGAGTTTTAAAATTTCAATACTATTTATTGGTGCCCAATTTCTGATTGAAACATCAGCAATGTACATACCTTGCTAGGTTTGAACTGTTTTACTGGCGAGGGGCCCGTCTTCTCTTCCTTCTCCGAAACATCTGTGGAGTCACTCTCCCAAACCTTCTCTGTAACTACAACATACAGGAAACATGTATTGTTACGGAGTGAATGTCACAAGAGAATGCACCAAATTTCAACATAATGTAGATCCTGAAAATAATGAGGTACTGCAGTACTTTTTAAAAGAAATCTGAACAGCCATGTAGTATTTACAATCGCTGGCTCATTTCCAGTACAAATTTACTCCAGTTATTCCACTTTGTTCACAATCTAAATTCTCCGGCCACGCTCTCAGCTGAAGACTCACGCTAATTGGGATTTATCGTAGAAGTTCTTCAAGAAACAAAGATGGCGGCCTGCAGGATGAAAGCCACTTGATGGAGAAATTTGAGAATAATGTGGTTGTATCCATTCCATAAAATTTATTAAATAGCCCAACCTGTAACAATCACAACATAGTTATTGTGCTAAATTTAATTTGGTCATAATTATCGTTTATTTGAGTTGTCAAATTATCAATACATATGATACATGAGCATATCAATCAAACTTCACTTGGCTAAATTTGGTATGGAGTGAAATTTGCACCAATTTATGTTGCGGTTGTTGCAGTTTATTGTTGAGAATGTTAGTTTCAATCCTACTCATGTGAATGCTCTCTGGGACGTTGCTGGCCATCCACCATATACTCTCTTTTCTTTTCTTTGGATTGGGGTTTAGAGCCGCTTTCAAGATTCTTATATCATGGCTTGTCAGTTTTTAGGGCAGGAGGAAACCCACAACATCCGTAATGTTGCTGTAAACTTGCGAGCACCGACTGGTACCGGCAGACCCACCATATACAATCATGTTTGTGTATGATTTAATGTTTTATTGTCCTAGTATAGCTGAGTGATTGGTTATTAATAGACACTTTTAATATTACTATGCTTGGAATTGTATATATGATACAACGATATCGGGGGTCAATGTGACCACTACGGTGAAATGAAATCGTGATCGCGCTTTAATAGGTTACTTTTGGTTTGTTATAGTTGCCCAAGATGTACTAGGGGTGTCCTAATCCAGGAGAACAATAATACTTATTATTAAGTTTCATATACCATAATTTGGATTGATTTTTTTTTATATGAAATGATGTCACATACCTACCAGTCAGTACTATGATGTCCCTCTATTATAGAAGGTTGATTTGGGGTTTAAAGTAACCTTCAAGATTTTTTCACTCACATCATGGTTTGCATGAATATGTACTGCTTGGTACGACGCGGTCGGGAGGATTGGACCCGTGACCGTCTGCACTCCGGGCGGATGCTCTAACCATTAAGCCAAACGGCCGGTTCTATAGAAAGTATTTTTGAAAATGGTTATTAATTTACCCATGAATCCTTCATCATCCATGAATGTCTTTGGTACAAGTTTCCTTGTGGATTTTCTGCATCTGCCTCCAGTTGGAGTCGGAGCTATTATCTCAACATCTCTAGTTGGAGTCGGAGCTATTATCTCATCTCCGGTGGAATCTGGACTGGGGGGACTGTCTGAGGATGGTTCCGGACTGGCTTCACGGACTGGTGATTGAGGAGGAGTCTCTAGGATTTCTGCAGAGAAGTTAATTAACAGTAATAAGTGGCTGGTGTAAAAGGTGAACAAGGTCATTTAGATAGTATCGGAACATTCTGAAAAACACAGCTAGCTGAATCATGTTATATATTAGCAATGAAAATTCAAATAATAAATAATAGAACTTCAGAAGAATTATTAACAATGAATAGAAGCTTTCTACAAATGCTGGATCTATATATATTTTTAAATTTATTATTCTTTTTGCATTGGGGTTTAGAGTACCAGATTACCGAAACATTTCTATGTCTATTCTATAGTTTCAGATACCTGGTCCATAACCCATATATTTCACTAATTTTGTACAATTTAACTAGAGGTTTGCTCACACGGGTCGATCGGTTGTATGACGAGTCTCGTTCGATTGGTCATACAAGTAGAACCTGTTCTATCCATGCCAACTCGGTCGTTGCAATCCGTCGATTGGAATAATTAATCGCATCGCATGCACACTCACACGATGTGATTCGATACATCGTGTGAGACCACATTTACACTTGGATGTTGTTCACATCTTAGCCAGACTACCATACTAGTTTTATGCAACATTCTACAAAACATAAGATTAAAACAAAATACATATTGGGCTTAGGGGCTATCTCCGCTGCTGCTACTTTTGCCACTGCAGTGGCGGGGTTGGAGATGCCACTGTGGTGGCTGAGGGATATAACGGAAATGGGTATGAGTCATAACGGGGTTGGAGATGCCACTGTGGTGGCTAGCGATTGGGTCACACTGGTGGACGGAACTAAATTGCTAATGCCACAGTAGTGGCTGAGGGCCATAACAGGCATGGGTATAGGACATAATGGGGATGGGGTGCCAACGATGGTGGCGAAGGGATTGGGCCACAGCGATGACCAGCCAATGATGGTGGCATAAAAGATTGGGCACACCACAGCGGCTGGGAATTAATGTGTTAAGATAAACTTTTGGGAAAAGCACAAGCCCTCCTGGATGGCTAAAAGAGGGATTGTGATGCCCAATCGGAGAGCCCCAAGAACGATTGAGACCACCAAACCCCAGCCAACCATAAAATAGAATGAGATGGAAATCTGTTTGTAGAATATACAATTCACATACTAGAATGCTCATTTTCAATTTGGGTATTATAAATACATAGAAATTCGCATTGTTTCGCTTCCCATGGCTTGATTATACTGTTGAGAAATTAACACATACATTTAGCATGGTCTACATTTGTTCTGCAACTGTTCACGCATCATATATTCACACGTCATGTCTTACCTTCTTCACTACTGCTGTCAAAAACGTCATTACGAATCCTTTTCCTCCGCTTCTTGTTTGGTTTGCTGTCATCATCTATAATGATTGTACAATTATTGTGCCGCCACCCTTGAATTTTCTTTACTGAACATAGTAATTGGAAGATGACCTCAGCAATATAGCAAATGAGTGATTATGGAGTTGAACGTCGCTGCCGGAATCTTTCACCCATTTGCGACGAGCAATAGAGCAAAGAATAGCTGGATAGCAAATGTGCATTGAAAGTATCGTTGATAATGCATTACACTAGGTAGCTGTGGACAAAATATGTAGATGAATGCGAGATGAATATTCATGAGGACTGAATGAAGTCGATACATTAAATATGTCATACCAGAATCCGATATTCTTGTAGACTTCTTCCCTTTAACTGGTCTACATCTGTAAAGAAATACATCAATGAGCAACCAACAACATTGTACTCTCTCACACTGCAGACATTGCAGATGTTATTGTACTATGATCATACAATATATTTCCCATAGCATGGCTAATCATATCAACATTTAGGTCAGTTTTGGAGTTCCACAGCAACTTAAAATAATGGAACAGGATATGTGCAGAAGAAAATTTACTTATTCCTCACTGATAAAGGTAATCAAAGTCAACTTTTAGGACAACATTGATATTTAAAGACACCCAGTGATGATGTATCTGTCTATAATGCTTGAATTAAGAACAAAAATTGTTTTACTTTTCTGCTTTGCCTTTGAAGGTTAGGGACTCTTTTTTGGTTGTCTTTTTTTCTTCAAATTCCTCTTCATTTTTCTCATCTTCAAACTTTCCATCATCTATCACAATAATCTTTTCTTCAGCCTTGTTATTTATTTCTAAAAATAAAAATTTGTAAACACTGAACTACTATATTTTAATTCTCTTGCAATTAATTTGTGCAAAATCTAATCATGCTCCAGTATAGTGAATAAATTCTACATTCATTTTATTTGATATTGAATTGACTTCTACTATTGGAAGCTGAGAGTGAATACAGATGATCTGATCTTGATCTCCACCTGATTGCTTGGAAAAGAATGACATCATCCCTGACCCGCTGCCATCTTTCTTCTGAAACAGCAACATATAAGCATTGTGAAGCCATGCCCCTATAAATATCCTTCAAGCTTTGCAACATGACAGGTATACAGACAGCTTTCTATATATGACTCATTAGTTAGCTTGCTAAACACTTACTTTATGTATCCATTTTTATGAAACGAGGGAATGGTTTTGGTATCTGACTAGCTAAAGTGATTCAGATACCAAAACTATTCACAAATTTCATAATTTGTTTAATTGGGGTTTAGGGTCACTTTCAAGATTCTTTCACTTATATCACGACTTGTCAGTTTAGGGCAGGAGGAAACCTGCAACATCCGTAGCGC
>JAUTBT010058370.1:0-15023 GCA_032361225.1 Lepetodrilus schrolli | reverse complement strand
CGCTACGGATGTTGCGGGTTTCCTCCTGCCCTAAACTGACAAGTCGTGATATAAGTAAAAGAATCTTGAAAGCGACTAGGCTAAAACAGGCTAAAACACTTTTGAGTACAATTTCATTTTAATTTTTTATTTCATTGTTGTTTCTTTACAACATTAAATTATGCCTGGAATCGTACATATATCAGATTGATTACGAAATGTAACGTCAATTTCCATTTTCAGGTGACCCTGGAGCGAAGGGCGATACTGGTTAGTATTAGTCTAGAGTTGATAAATATAGAATAAGTATAAATGCTATGCAGCGTGCAAGATCCAACCAGCGTTTACATTACGGTTGACTAAGATTGCATATGATTGTAATAGAGTTTACATATAGTAACGTCAGGATGATAGCGTTCTGTCTTACGTGTAATTGACATACATTGATGAACTGTTTGAACTGGCATTGCTTTAACGCACAATACTAGCAATACAAGAAATAAGTTGAACGTGTACAGATAGATATACATGCATCTTTTTAGAATGGAACAAGACCACAGCATATTTGCTGTAGAAATTGTACATTACCACGTGACTTGTGTGCGCAACGAATACATTAATTTTCATTGCCATTGCATTAAAAAATATACTGTGGGAATACGTTATGTCACCATGTCGTATTGGAACCTCAGTCTGCTATTTGGTATATGCAGCATTGTAGTAAGCATATTGTAATGTTTGTGCATGTATGTATGTATGTATGTATGTATGTATGCATTTCTTCTAATTCTCCATATTAATGTGTACCTAAATACTGTACCATAACATTGTCCATTGATATCCAAGGAGCAACAGGACCCCCAGGACCTGCAGGACCTGCAGGACCTACAGGACCTCAAGGACCCCAAGGAGTGCAAGGAGTTCAAGGCCCTCAAGGAAACTTCGGTGGCTTCGGTGGATTTCCACGACCGATCTTTCCAGGGCCACGTTTTCGCCCGAACCCATTACCATGTAAATAACCTTGTAGTATCAACCAATATCATTACGACGGGTAACGCACAGTATTTTAAAATATACAAAGCTTACATGTATGCATGCTATCTTAGAGTTACTTCAGCATTATTTGCTGGAATTTCGCTACTACATATTGTTATCCGGTGGACAGAAGTTAGCGTGTGGTCATATTAATACCGTAAATGTGTATGGCGGTGGCGGTGGCGGTGGCGGTGGGGTGGGGGTGGGGGTGGTGGTTTAGGTGGGAATGCTATAGCACGAATATGTGCTCCTTTACGTTGTTCTACAATGTTAAATTTAGCATCGAGATTACACGGAATAGCATTAATGCGTCTTTGTTATCCGCTTCTTAATCTCTTCGGCATAGAGAGAGAACATTTTATTATTGCATCATGCAACATGGCTCCTACTTCTTCAAAACGTTGCTAGCACATACTATACCTGTTCACTCTCCAAAAGGACTAACCAGCTATAAAGTTATAAACTAGAGTGGCGAGGATACCATGGTGAATGGAAGCACTTGCCATACATAATCTTCTTCCTATTCTTTTTATTATTACAATGTTTTTGACACAGTAAGTGTCAGTAACACCACATTCCTAAATGATACAATTTAAACACAGTTTATTAAGAACACGTTGTGGTGGCATATGGTTCCGTGCATTGCACGGCTGAATCACAGGCTGAAAAACGTGTGGTGTCACCTCACCTTCGATAATGCCTCTGTTCACCCTGCAGAGAATGGGTACCCGGAAGGATGAGATGGACATGTGAATGAGAACCTTGTAGCGCCTTGAACGGCAGCTTGGGTTGTATACTCCCCAGGGAGTTGAGAAGGAAATTGAGTGTACACAGATCCATTGACCGGGTTAATAATGTAGCTAGCGCCTCGAGCATTGTGAAAACGATGGGTTGGCGTATTATAAATATGCTTATTATTATTGATTATTATCTCTATGTATATTTTGCTTCCAAAACTAATTATTTGGATGTATTTGTTTCAGTTTTCCCACCATTCCGGCCAAGGCCATTCTTCAAGAAATAACTAAAGTTATCCGCGTTCATCTGCGACGTGAAGCTGATGATTTTATGATTACTATATTAAATTGTTTTGTAAACAACTGAATACTTATGTTTTTATACCCATTAGTGTGTGTATGCGTGTGTGTGTGTGTGTGTGTGTCTGTATGCGTATAGAGTATTCCGGAGGTTGTTTTGAACTATGCTTCAAAGTACATTCACTGGACATATAAAAACTACTACCAGTATATAAGTTGAAGAAATATCACGAGGAGTATACGAATACCCATTTATCTTGTTGACATGTTTCAATCTGCCATTATGAAATAACTATAAATAAATTGATATGCCCGAAATGCATAGCTGAACAGGCAAAGGTCACAGGAGATTGGGCGACTTTCAGTGAAAGCCAGTGTAGGGCGTGTCGATACAATACATTATTTCATCCTGTAAGCAACACTCATTGGGGAAGGGCGGGTGTTAGACCTTCATCTGTAATAACCCCGCTATCGGTAATAAATTACACTTAACGGCGATGCGAGCGACCGCTATCTGTAGCTGTCACCGCGATCTGTAATAATTTTAGGTGCACATTTGACCGCTATCTGTAATTATTACAGATCGCGTTGATGTGAGTTTCTTTGCATTTAGAATTGAAAACTGTCCATGAATTTTGCACATGAATGTAAAAGGTAGCAATTATTCATTTTATGGTGAAAAAACATATCCACTGTAGTATGCACATGTGAAATATGACATGAATACCTATCACAACATGATAAACCAGCATTAATATATACGAACAAGGCTAAATAGTCCGGCAGAAATACCCTGGTTTGGGGGTGAAAAGGATGATGCTACGCAAGTATCCTTGGGCAACATTTTATATTCACTTTTGAAGTTTGGGTATATGACGCTAAATAACATCAATGTCACCAATTATACTGGATAGATAATAATAATAATTTTGAAATATATTTATATTTTTGGGATTTGGAGATTATTTAAAAATATACAAAGTTATAATTAGAAAAAAATCAATTAAGATTGCCGCCAAAATGGCATATTTGGACGAAAGACATCAAAACGAGGTCGACGGAACGCTCGAATGTTGCGATGAAACTTTAGGGTTGATGCGCCTCGGTTCGACGCTTTAGACCATACACTGTACTGATATAATGACGACAATACTAATTTGGTAAATTTGAAATTGAGTATCAATGTGGAAATCGTTCTGTCTAGTTGTTACAGTATTATCATTGGTTTTTCAAGGACTTGCGAGTGATGTAGCAAATCTACTTGAAAGTGCGTTTCGTTTGTGATGACGACGAATGCTTAACGCCGATATTCATTTACTGTTTATGTGAGCGTAATTGTATTGTATGATTAAGTTGATAATAGGTCTATGTGAAAGTGTGTTAACCCAGATAGCGCTATTTTAGATATACAAGGTGTTAAAAATGAAAATGGGTCATGCTAGCGTGTTCAAGAATCAAGGGAGATAATCCATGTAATGACTATTTATTGTTGGCTTCCCTTAGACCGTTTGTACTTATATCGTGTTTGTTTCAATGTCTTTCAGTAAATCGTATCAATAAAACAGCACCACTGGGATACGCATTGACAAATCGTGTTGAGTTACTTTGTGGACAGTACAAACTATCTCACGGATATTTTGCCATTTGTAAATTTTGTCTAAATAAAAAAAATAAAATGTAATATTACTTTGTTGAAATTTCACGTTCCTGCTATACACTTGACAATGGGAATTCTGTGTTTGAAAACTGTTTTTAAAATGTCTATTTTCGTTGCCAGAGGGACCATTCATTTTTACACAAATTTAACTGCTGTAAGATAACTCTTATAGTATATAATTACGATATAATAATATAATTATACAGTATATAACTATATAGTATATTTAGTATATCATTATTATAGTAAGAAACGTTAAAACAGTTAATTTACAGTCATCCTTCGATGAATTACATTTTTGGAAAGCAATGACTTCTCGTTTGTCTCCCAGGGAAATAATTGTAGACACGATGCCATTATACCGTCAGTGAGAGAGTTGCTATAATAAGTAACCAATAACCATTCTATTTAAGAGAATGCAGTAGAGGGAATTAAATCGCCCATATTTTCATTAAAGCTTTAGAGCGAAGAGATGCGACACACACATTCTTAGTTTTAGCGATGTGATTTGACTTGGTGTCCTCGACATCATCGAACATAAAACAGCATTCACGGTGGAAAACATAATTTTTGGAGAAACTTTGAATAACTGTGCAATGCACCAACGACAAGCTAAGAATGTTTATGTAGTTATATAGTGTTATCATACAGACACACACACACACACACACACACACACACACACACACACACACACACACACACACACACACACACACACACACACAAACAAACACACACACAAACACACACACAAACACACACACAAATACACACATACACACACACAAACACATACACAAACTCACACACACACACACACACACATACACATACACACACACGCACACTTGCTAATAATGAGTGTCAACTCTAAGTCACTTTCTAATACCACTCATACCACTAGGTATATGTGGTGTGAAAGAATGAGTTAGTTGAATGGTGAATAAACCTATAAACTTTTTTATTGTAATGTTTTAGCACCAGTCAACATTTTGCAATTACAATAACTTAATTAGCCTACTACAATAAACACAGTCAGTATACAGTTCTTCCCAGGTGCATATGAATGTCAAATACATGTAGCTATAACTAATGAGAATATATAGGCCTATACGTTCATAAAAACTATCATTTTGGTTGAGACATGTAGGCCTATACGCACAGGACTATGAATGTATTCTAACAAAATCTAATGTATATAATTCAATTTCAAACCATTTAATTTATCAAGTGAAATAAGTAATTTATATTCCCCGTCACTTTGTATGGCGTGTACCTTATAGTTTCCATGTGCAATTCCCAATTGTCATAGGAAGTATGCATATAAAGGTCACCGTTGACCTTCATTAAATACTTCTATACTATATAGCTAACATTATTAAACTAAGCAATAATTGTTATCATTTTTACAATATATATATGTCCGGTAACAGGACAGAAAGAAAATAGTAAAAGCAAAAACGAAATGTATAGGCCCCATATTGGTGTTGCAAGAACCTTAGGTAAATTGTAACGCAACTTGATATAACCCATGTAATTGTCATGTTATTCTAGAGCAACATATATGTAACTCATGCATATATTAATTATTGCACAATATAGGAAATAAAATAGGCAATGATACATTTATTTCCGGTAAATTGAATCACGACAAGAAATGTAACGTGTAAAGAGAAATTAGATACAGACATAAGATTATAGAAAGCTATTATCAGAGTTATATGCAAATTTGAGCCAATTTGTGCCACGTCTAAATGTATTTCCAGGATTTTGTAATATGTGGTGTCTTCAGAGTGGCACCACTTTACAGTACAATGGCCTAACTCATATAACTATTTCCGCATGAAACTAACATACTACACACTCATTAACGTAATGTCGACAGACTCGTGTTGTACTAGACAGCTAATAAATAACTTACCTATAAATATAGAACGAGAAACACAGATATACTCCCTCAAATATAGAGAAAACGTGATGTTTAATCCTTGTGCAGTGTACTTTATGTCTGTACGTTTTTAGTTCAGTTTCGCTTCTCCTGGAAATCCCCAGTAACTGGCTTTTCTTAGAACCATCGATGGAATCACGTGACCCACTATGCACTGTAGTCTGGTAGCGTGAATGCTTGTTTGGCCGCGTGACGTATGCGGATGTGTGTGTGTGTGTGTGTGTGTGAGAGAGAGAGAGAGAGAGAGAGAGAGATAGAAAAAAAGAGAGAGAGAGAGAGTGTGTGTGTGTGTGTGTGTGTGTGTGTGTGTGTGAGTGAGTGTGACTGTCCACGTGCGTGTGTCGATGTAAATCAATCCTGATATGGCAGTAACTCCGATAGTTAGCAATAGCCTAGACTATCCATAGTCTCAGAGGGTTAAAGAAAATCAGTAATATATAACTTATATTGATTGGTATTATATGTATATGAAAGGATCCCCTGAAATTCTTTACCATCTGACTGATCTCAAGTAATCTAGACTTGCTGAACTGCTCTAAGGGGAGATTTTGAATAAGAGGATTTTGGTGAGAACAGGGTGTGACACAGACTATGGTGCTTCTGTCGATGTCTGATATTGTATATCTCTTAGATTAGCGAATGTCTGATGTTTCTTACGATGTCTTATGCTTTGATAGCTATGTCTCTTGTACTGGAGAATGTGTCATGTTTGTGTCGGTGTTTGTCTACTAATTAGTCGTAGATCTCTGGTGTCTCTGACCCGTGTAGTGCTAAATGTCTCATAAACAGGCCCCAATCACCCCGCGTTCTTGTATTACACTATCTAACAGGCGTACTTTAATACACTCCCTTCCCGGAAATAATATATTTCTTTCCTGGACAAAGGTTACACTTTCCCATTAAAACCGTTCCATTGTCCCCATGCCCTGTTGTTTTGTGTCAAAAGGAAATTTGTTATTGGGGTCTGGGCAATGACCCGTCCTAATTGACTGTTTTGTAATGAGATATAAAATGAATATGACAAGGCTCAGTTATCTAGGCTGGAAATTACAATAATATAAACGAAATCAATATAATGATGAATATGAAAAATCCCCAACTCATTTAACTAGGCTCGTATCCAATTATATTCCAGGCACGAAATTTAGATGGAGTGGAAAAAAAAAGTTTTCTAAATTAGCATGCACTTGATGCATATCGTATTCATGGTATTTATATAGACAGATTCATTCTTACCAGATACTCGTACAACTGTAAAGTTTCTGTAGTTACATTATGATTTAAGGGAGGCCATATGACTGCGGCAATCTGAGATTATCAGTACGTTTTGTAACTATGAAGAAAATGGAAATTATATTCTCTGCTGTAGTAGTATTAGTAGTAGTAGTTTAAGTGGTAGTTGTGGTGGTGGTGGTTATGGTAATAGTAGTAGTAATAGCTGTAATAGTAGTAGTAGTAGTAGTAGTAGTAGTAGTAGTAGTAGTAGCTATAATAGTCGTAGTAGTAGTCGAAGTAGTAATTGCTGTAATAGTAGTAGTAGTAGTAGTAGTAGTAGTAGTAGTAGTAGTAGTAGCAGTAGTAGTAGCAGCAGCAGCAGTAACAACAGCAATAGTGGTGGTGCATATCACATGGAGTGATGTACAAAAACTGTAAAACAATGACTGTACAAAAACAACGGTATTAACAAACACATAGTCAATGTAGTAACAAACAGATAGTCAATGTAGTAACAAACACATAGTCAATGTAGTAACAAACACATAGTCAATGTAGTAACAAACACATAGTCAATGTAGTAACAAACAGATAGTCAATGTAGTAACAAATACATAGTCAATGTAGTAACAAGAACAAGAGTAAAAACATACAGCTTCTATCCACCCAACATGTGTCCGAGAACACATCAATTATGAAATGTTAAGTACGTACTCGGGAAGCATCAATAAACGTGGCATAGTCTGAAAGCAAAGCAGCCAACATCACAGGAAGTAATGTTGCCAATTGATGGCAACAATACGTTTGCTAGTAGTTCACGTTGAATCTGATATAATAATTGTAGTTTTCTAATATCGATTAGTCTATATTTCGAACATACACACAATTATAGTTGTTACATTTATCATAGTTCGATCAGATTAGTTGGTGCTAGCAGCTGCTACGCGACATTCATTGTAGGTTTCGTCCTTTAGTAAGCTGAGCAGATCTAATAATGAGTGAAATAAGCTTGAAAGCAACTGTAAACGCCAGTTCAAACAAAATATACTATCTGATCTATGCGATTAACGATGCCATTTAGACTGAAACTCCGCTCACGAGATATGACTAATAGTCCATATTATTATTTAGCAAATGCCAGAAAGGTGAATATATAAATACTATTGAACCGTCTCTATCATATATAACATGATGTATTGTTGTCTTTAGATGTATACGTGAAAGTATTTACGTTTTACTTTCCGGCAAACACACAACGTTATATACCATTATTACAACGTTGTGTCAACGTTATAACGTTATTACAACGTTATAATAACGTCATATAACAATGTGTGTTTGCAGGGTTAGATTCCATTTATTATTTATGGTATAGAAGACTAAAATAAAGTCTTTGTTAAAGGGACATAACTTAGAGCTTTCTAATGTTTGGAGGTCTATAAACGTCTCTTCCGGTATCTTAAAATGGCGCATGTTTTGTTTATCATCATGATGAAGCGTGCAAAACAACATTTATAAACACGTTATTTAATTATATTCGTGATAATTGTTTCAAAGACAACACAATCCCCATAATGAGTACATTGTCAGGTACTAGCACCCACCAGCACAGCCTCCCTGCACGTTCTCAGTCACTTGCGTATTTGTCGAACTGAAAGTGAAAGTACAGTATGAGTCGTTGAATGTGCATAAATATAGTATACATTGGAAATATGCTAGATACATTTGACCATTAGTTATTGGACATACCATTATTTATGTATGTATTTAAGCCCATGTTAAGTTACAACTAACTGTCTAACTAAGAAAATAACCAGAAGCATCACTTTTAACCAGGCCTCGAGATTACCAAACGTTTTGAGTACGATTTCATCTAGCTGCAGTTCTGTAGCTAAAACGTGCCCCGTTTACTATTTTGCTATCTCTATGCTTTTACGTATGACATAAATAGAAACTAGTATTGTTATGAAATTCGTCACAATCGCATTTTTCAACGGACGCCATGTTGCTAAAAATAGCTGCAAGATGCGAAAAATAGCTGCAAGATGGTGTCGGTTTATGAGCTGGTTCGGTGACGAATTTCATAAAATACTATGTGGAAAAAACCTTTCCTTCAAAAATAAGCATGGAGACATGAAGTATAATGGTTAGTGAATCCAATCCTAGCTGGATTTTGTTCTGCCACGTGTATTTATGCCACACGTAGTGATTAACCCAGCGCATCTGGATCGGATGGGTACTTTTGTTGATGCATACTACTGCGATCCTGTGTAGCTAAAGGGTCTCATATAGATAGCAAAATAGTAAACGGGGCACCATTTAGCTATAGAACTGCAGCTAACATATTTCTATGCTCTCTATATATAATAGTATACTTCGTGTACTCGTATACATGGTGTACTAGGATATAAATCACCGTCGGGAAAATGTATTCTTAGTTCGTTTTTACATTGGACCATTTTTATATGTATCTCAATGACCTTTTGTCGACCCTGTTTCAGAAACGTTAATGTATCATTAATAGTTCACGAAAGGCCATGGATACCAAATTTTCAACTGAATATAATTTTCAATAATCATTCTAAATGTTGTACTGTAGTGGACCAAAGCAAGTATAGTGAGTATTTTATTTTTATACTGCGATTCAGATTTAAATGGACTGTGTAATATGATTATAAGTACTTCTATATATTTACTTATTTCTTTAATCACAGACTGACGACTTTGTACATAAAACATGCAAGTTATTTCAGGATTAATATTTCTAAACGTATTTTGTTGACCAAATTGTCAAGAGACCATCTATTTCAGGAATGTTCGTAAAAACATAAATTTGATATTAATTTCAGCTTACGATATATTGAAAATGAAATCATAAATACCATACCATACATTAATATTGAAAATGAAAAACTGACATACTAGTATTTCTATTTTCCAAATCGTAATCAGAACGCTGACTTATGCTTTTAACTACTATTTAAAGTATGGCGTTTTGACGCATCATAATTACCCTACAAGCATTTAATTTTTATTTAATTTTTGATTAATTAGTACTCGGTGAACAATTATAATCTTCATCTTTACAGCTAACTAGATGAACTGTGCATCATCACCAACGAACTGGATGTCATAAACAAACAATCCAAAACAATCGGAAAAGATGTCCGCCAATGAAAAAGTCCCTCTCTTAGGGGAAGGTTCAATAGGTCGGACAAATCCGGTATATGTTAATGTTCCCCAAGAACGAGTGACAGAGATACACGACAATGACGGACCTGTAGTAGACAATGTGTATGAAGGAGTTAATTTTCAACACAGAAGCAGTTGCAGCGATGTTGTGGAACCCATACATCTCTCGTGGGAGCAAATCAACGTGTATATTAAAAGCACCAAAAGGAAATTCTTCGTGGGAAAGAGACAGACCACGAAAGTGAAGCAGATATTGCGGAATGGCGAGTATTTTTAATTACCTGTCTTTTGTAAATTTTATGTAATATATTTGTAGATTTAGACTTCTGTGGATCTTATGATGGCAGTTGATGATTACAATAATAATCAAAAGATGAATAATAATAACAGATAAACTCCTCCTCCTCCTACTACTACTACTACTACTACTACTACTACTACCACTAACTACCACTACCACTACCACTACCACTACCACTACCACTACCACTACCACTACCACTACCACTAACTACCACTACCACTACCACTACCACTACCACTACCACCACTACCACCACCGCTGCTATTACTAATTATATGGAGCGGGTGATGGTAGAACGTTGCAATGGTAGAACGTTGGACATTGGAGCCAAAGAACCTGGGTTTGAATCCTGGACCCGGCATCAGTGATCACGAAAGTTATCATTCTGACGCGATCTTGATAGTGTGTGCTGTCTTTACCACTGGTCGGTCAGTATTAGCAGGTGCTCGCAGGATTACTACAACGTTCAGCGCTGCGGATGTTGCAGGTTTATTCCTACCCTAATCTGACAAGCCATGATATAAGTGAAATAATCTTGAAAATGGGTCTTAAGCACCAATCTAAAAAAAAGAAATAACAAAAAGTATTTAATAAACCTTAATTGAGCCCTCTTAGTGCAGAAAGCACATACATCAACACGTACGGATGTGGATCCTACAATTCTAAAAACAAAACACAAAATACGCCCTACCCCCACCCCCACCCCCCCCAACTAAATAAAAAAAATACCAACAAAAAACAACACAAAAATAACAACAAACAAAATGAACAAACAAAGAAAAAATGCCCCCAACTAATTCTATGCAACTTAATTCCAGTCTCGGGGACAGTGAAACCCGGCGCTCTTCTCGCTATCATTGGAGCCAGGTGAGAAAGCATTACACTATATTATTATCCTGACAACATATTCTATCAGTCCAATGAGATGTGTGGCAGTGCCAAAGCAAACGGTCCCGTTCTGGGGAATTTACCATTCTGCAGCTGTTCTGATAATGATAGGATGAAATTCTGAAATTTGAAAATATCTGCTGGCCCTTAATTTATTCTGTTGAGGATATGTCAGTGTGGCTTAGGTAGCAAATGTAGCAGGTCTACTGTACAACAACTGTAAAACGCTACAGGTGTTGCATGTTTTCACCTGTCATACACTTACAGGCTCTAATAAGAACATTGGAAATTTGTTCCTTGAAAACAGCGATACATTGGGTTAAAAATATGGTACCATATGCCCCATATATATATATATATATATATATATATTTCAGCGGCGCTGGAAAGTCGACGTTGATGAACGTGCTGACAGGACGTAATGTGGGCCAGTACTTTGTCGACGGCAGCATCCGAGTGAATGGAGTAGCGGTGGGGAGAAACATCAAGGACATATCTGCTTACTGCCAACAGGACGAACTGTTTATTGGCACTCTTACCGTTAAAGAGCACCTAGTATTCAGGGTATGTACAGCTAGATCACCTAATATTCGGGGTATATAGCTAGAACACCTAGTATTCAAGGTATGTACAGCTAGAACACCTAGTATTCAGGGTACATAGCTAGAACACCTAGTATTCAAGGTATGTACAGCTAGAGCACTAGTATTCAGGGTATATACGGCTAGAACATCTTATATTCAGCGTATGTACAGCTAGAACACCTAGTATTCAGGGTACATAGCTAGAACACCTAGTATTCAAGGTATGTACAGCTCGAGCACCTAGTATTCAGGGTATTTATGGCGAGAACATCTTTTACTCAGGGTATGTACAGCTAAAACACCTAGTATTCAGGTTATGTACAGCTAGAGCACCTAGTATTCCTGTTATGTACAGCTAGAGCACCTAGTATTCAGGTTATTTACAGCTAGAGCACCTAGTATTGAGGTTATTTACAGCTAGAGCACCTAGTATTCATGTTATGTACAGCTAGAGCACCTAGTATTCAGGTTATTTACAGCTAGAGCACCTAGTATTCAGGTTATGTACAGCTAGAGCACCTAGTATTCAGGTTATTTACAGCTAGAGCACCTAGTATTCAGGTTATTTACAGCTAGAGCACCTAGTATTCAGGGTATTTACAACTAGAGCTGTAAATCGTTCACCGGGTTATAACTCCACTTGGCTTTCTAAGCAAATTCTGTAAATACAACTGAACTTCAAAAACTGAAAGTTTGTCAAATTTTGGTGATTTGAGCACAAACATTGATAAACGTGCAGATCGAAGACCTGATGACGGATCTTTGTTTACTTTTTTTAAAAGTGCTATTTAACAATTTACTTAAAGTCAGCCATATTGTGCATACGGGATTACAATTTTACAGTCTGAGTTTTAAAGCATGGCATTGTATAATTCCAAAGGTATAGTACCAAATGCTACACTAACAAGTTAGAAAATTTACTCTCGTGGTATAAGTCGTTCACTTCAGGCTGGTAATATTGCTTAGCCGTTCATGATTCCCATACCGTGCTGTTAGCTATATCCTTCTCGCTGATCACCACGAGAAGGCTATTGTCTGTGGGTGGATGTAATACGAAAGCATGAAAGGGTGCCCCTTGCCTTTTACAGAATGCCTTCTCTCTGTTCTAACTCACAGGCTATGCTGAGGATGGACAGGAGTCTGTCAACTGAGGCTAGAATGCATCGTGTTGAAGAAGTCATAGTTGAAGTATGAGCTTATTTCCTTGTGTTATTTTACATGTACTATACTCAGATCCATAAGAAAGTACACCGGTAAAATTATACAAAAATCGAAAAGCCTAACTTAATTAAAAATCAAATGTTCATATAGATATATTACTTATGATCCAGTGAATCATAATTGTTGATAAATATAGTATTACCATGAGTATTATTGTGAATTTCCTGTGTGTTTCGTAAAACATGTGCATAATTCTTCCCTAATTAGTTCAGATGCAAATAAAAACACTAAAAAAATCCATTTCTTACACAACAAGAAGGAGAATATGTCGTTGGAATGGTGCAAGCTGGAACCCCATTTTCAGTAATTGCTACAACGTTTGCTTGTACAGAAACAATAATATGCAGACTAATACGCAGATTAAGGTAGAATAGTGCCACTATATGCATGGACCGTCCTTGGAGCGGTCATTGGCAGGTTACAAGACTGCCACCTTAGAGCGTTACAATTCCGCAATGGGTTCCTAACAATGACGTTGTTTACAAGATATGCCCTGGGTCGCCGGTGCTACATAGACTTCATGCTGCAGGAATGCGTGTCTGTCGAACACTTCGAGCAAATCCATTAACTTTACAACATCGTCGTTTGAGATTGCGTTGGGGATTATGTATAACAACATAAATTCACAAACGTTATTTTGAGTTTATTTAGTGTGAATATACTGTTACTATTATATCCCGTAAATACCATGTACCATCCATTTTGTTACATTTGTTCATCAGTGTACTTTCTTTTGGTCTTGAGTATATTTTACATTACATTGCATTACTAATCAAGTTACTTTATAAAGAAAATGAAGGCATCTTCAGATTATACCATGAAGATGGTTATTCCTTCTGCCAGTAAGAGTAGTATGGAGAAAATACATTGAAGAATTATTAAAAAAATACCATTGGAAATGGCATATCCGGTAGACTTTTGTTTTATATTATACTTTATCGATTATCGATTTTGACATATATTTCCTGCCATCACATAGTGCTACCTGATATTGTCTAAAAATAAGGAGAATAATAAATTTTATTTAACAAACAATTCTTATACTGAGTATATATGCCCTTGGCCATCCTCAAAATCCAGACCATTATGCCGAAACATCCTTCAAATACTACCTAGACAAAATGGTCAGCGTATTGAGGATGGCTCGGTCATGGACACCCATATGAACAGGACACAGTTCAATGTTAAATCAGCTCATTTTCACAGATATTATGTTTTCTTCTTGCAGATGGGTTTGTCTAAATGCGTCGATACTCTGATCGGAACGCCAGGACGATCAAAGACTATTTCCGGTGGAGAAATGAAAAGGCTATCGTTTGCCTCTGAAGTTAGTAAAATAACCCGTAGTTACATGGCATGTAACACGTGGGATACTAAACCACGCTGCTATGTGTTATCCGTGGTGCACGATGAATCTGTATATAAATACCATACTATAATGTTATAAACGTACAAACAGCATATGTATAGTCCTTTTCAATAAGATCTTACCTCCCCTTCTCCCCGATTATCTCCCTTTACCGAATTCTGTTTCAGTGTTCCTTTTTGCTATCTAGCTTTGGCTGGATGGCTTTTAGAGAGTTTGACGAGCTTGCTCACACAACACGGAAATTACACTTTGAACATTATATTAAGTTTCTTCTCCTCCAGGTTTTAACGAACCCTCCTTTGATGTTCTGCGACGAACCGACTTCCGGTCTGGACTCTTTCATGGCGCAGAGCGTTGTGCAGACCCTGCAGAACATGGCGTCCAAAGGCAGAACAATTCTGTGCACGATACACCAACCTTCATCAGAGGTCTTTACGATGTTTAATCAGTGAGTGGAGTAGTATCTTTAGGCTGACATAGTTTGCTATGAGTTCTCAAGACCAGCAATAGAATTTTATTTTTATTTTTATTTTTTGATTGGGGTTTTAAGTCGCTTTCAAGATTCTTTCACTTATATCACGACTTGTCAGT
>JAUTBT010058369.1:0-33530 GCA_032361225.1 Lepetodrilus schrolli | reverse complement strand
ACTTCCGGTTCCGGGTATCGTAATAAATGAAAGTCCAACCTGGAATAGTGAGCATCGTTTATAGATGATTATATATACTTTCATACCAAAGGGTCTCATTATTATAAACTTACTAACTTTTTTTTTGACGTATAAGACTAGCTGTGGTAACATCTGACATGGCTCATTCGATACTACTACTATTACTACTACTACTACTACTACTACTACTACTACTACTACTACTACTACTACTACCACTACTACTACTACAACTATTATCATTATTACTATTTAATTATGTGATGATTATGATGATGATGATGATTATTATTATTATTATCATTATTCATAATTTCGTAGTCGTCTTTTTATTCATTTTCTACTTCATGAATGGTTATGACTCCAAAGTCACATCACAATGCTTGTCAAAACAATATTTAACCCTCTCCATGCAGCGATGCCCTAGAGAGCTTTGTCAGTGCCTAATCCGGCAGGGAGAGGATCAACTCTAGCAATTAGGCCTACACTGTGAAAATGAGTAATATTTCAATGCAATCGTACCAAGCATGCATTTAATTAGGTGATTTGTAAGCTGTATTATAATATATGAATTACACCCGCTCACGTGTAGGCCCTATCTGTCCATAATTAATTAATTAATTAATAGAACTAATCATGTAATAAATTAAAAAATCTCCCAAACAAATATTATACATTCAGGTACCACGATCAGTATTAATTATGTAATACACATTAAACAAACCTTGATCATAATAATAAATTTCACATTAGAAATATTTACGGTCTATAAAATAAAAACCAGAACTCGGTAGACTGCTAACAGAAAGACGAGTATAAAATTAAGTTATGTCTGATTTTGCCATCAATCACCTAGATTTAGGCCTACACACCGAAGACACCACCGATTGTTCTGAACTATAGTCATTGTTCTAACAATTATGTAAGCGACCCGCGTAATATAATAATGATGTATATAGCCGATGACAAGTGTACATGTATTGCACTTTATCATACTAAGTGTCAACCTGTCACGTGTTCATCAGAACCAATTGTTCATTTCTGGGAAATGATGGACACAAGGAACACATACGGTTTCGTGGGACTATTGGTTTCAATAGGCATTCTATGTCAGGTTGGTTTAATTTAATTTCAAAGTTAATTTGATTCAGATGACCATATGGTTATATATGTATTGTACATATTAACCTGGGTTTGAATGTATAGCCAAACCATTGGTAACTTCTATGTCATGCTAAATGGGAACGTCAAGGTGTAAGGCAATATTTTGATTGATTTGATTGATTTAATATGAACATTTATTTAATTAATCCTATTTTTATTAGTATAGTTACATACTGTTATTTTATTAAATGAATATGTGTCTAATACCTTCCTTGTGCAGTCTCTATACTTAATGTTGACAGCGTGTAATTTGAGGTAATTTCAAAGTTCTTCTTGCTGATAATTGTTTGGTATATGAAAAAGGTCTATTGACGGTAACATTTCAAAGCCAACATGAAATTAAATTGGGCATGAAATGTAATGTGAATTGGTGAATGTTCTCTTCTACACACCGAAAATGTCCTACTACACATGGTTTTGTGAAGTTGCACCCAGCTTCTTCAACTCAAATACAACCTTGGACAGTTTACCAAACAAATTACGACCTGAAATGAATTTAAACTTGAATTGTCTACGCAAATACTTTATTCCACCAATACTGCGCATTCCCCGTAGCCCAATGGTTATCAATAGTTTTCATATTTAATTGAATTCTACGACAGGGCCTAATATATACTAGTATAGAGGTACTCGTATTTACTCGCAGATGCGTAAATTCAGATCTACGTGTGTGAATACGTATTTCATTGTTCGATAATTCATACATCTTCGAGTTATTCCCCTAACAAATACCTAATGTACACAAATATAAGGAATGTACACTATGCAGGTTGATGGATTTATATGCAGTATTCCTAATTAGTGTACCTTTCATAAAAGTGCCATGGAATTCCCTCTACCGTAGATCGGCGACAATATAATATAGTTATGATATCATAATACCAACTGAATGTGATTTTCAAACTGAATGTGATTTGCAAAACAATAGACATAGACACAATTTTAATATATACGAGGGAGATGTGTTATGTAACTCAAGGACAATGTAGAGCGAAATAATACAATACATTACAAACACACAAGAAATATACACACATGCAGACGTAAATAAAATTGGTAACGAGTATTAATCATTTAAAAGGCAAATACATGATGGGATCAAATATATATTTTCCTCTGTTAGGGGGGCATGGCATAGTTTCTCAATGTACGGCCAAGTAGTCCGTAGAAAAACTAGATTTTGCCTACGTTCCGTTGTCTGTGCCGTGGTATCTTTGTATGTTAAGTAATATGAATGGTATTGTGTTCCAAATGAATTACGTTCCATGCAGTTTAATTGCAATCTAAATTTATATCACTACACCTGTATGGTAGGAAGGTATATGCATTAGGAATGTGAAGTTATTAGGTCAATATTGCTGTTGCATTCCAGCCATGTGAGTTTTGCCCAAATCTGACTCGATTGACCCCCTTTATTTTTCTGTTTATATGAATATGAAATATTATGTGTGTGCGAGCGCATGTGCGTGTGTGGGAGAGGAGTATGTTGGGGTGTATGTATATGCGTGTGGGTGTGCTTGTGCGTGTATGTGTGTATGTATGTGTGTGTGTGTGCGCGCGCTCGCTCGCATGTGTGAATGTATGTGTGTGCGCATGCGTGTCTGTGTGTTGTGTCCATTTTGGTGTATGCGTGTGGGTTTATGCGTGTGTGTGGGTGTATGTGGGTGTGGGTGGGTGAATGTGGGTGTCGGTGTGGGTTTGGGAAGAGGTAACTTGTAGTCGGTAAACCGTCTATGGCAAGTATATATATGCATGACCTTCACCTCAAAGGAATTCTTCAATCAACTCAGGGGTAAATCAAAGGCTCGGCAGATGTTTCTTAATATGGACGTACTCAGACAAAGTGTATCTATTTGTGTATATGTGTATTCATGTCATCTTAAAATATTATTGTGTTATTCGGAACTTTTACATATATATATATATATATACATCTAGAGGGAAACTTGCGCAAACAGCCAATCAATTAAATCATTTTTCAGGATGAATTTGGTGTAAAAATCTTTCGAATGAAATGGGTTTTTATCATTTTCTACTTATAGCTCCTAAACTGTTTGCGTAAGTTTCTCGCTAGATGTGTGCCAGGGGAATCACATGAAGCGAGTCCTGAACGGAATTAAGTACCCTATGGTGCGAGGATGTATCACCAGCTGATCACAATGTCCTGATAATACGACCTTCAAGATATTAGGAGTATAGGCGGCTCGGCATTTACGTCACGTGTATAGAAATAAACCTGGTATTACTCTAACCCCATTTGTAGATAGTTATCAAAATTCTACTTCTTTTGAAATTATGTGTATAATAGAAAGAAGCCTTTATCTAAACCCATTTGTAGATAGTGATCAAAATACTTATTGGGTCCATGGTCCATTGGATGGTCCATTCCGAGGAGGCCAGACACAGTGAAGATGTTGACTCTTTTGATGATGGTTTATTTACATGGTTGTAAGGAGCTTCATTCAAACATCATAAATTGAAACGTATTCTCACATCTTGACATAAAGTAGACCATCTCTATTCCGTCTTGATATTGATATATAATGTCACATCTTGACATATACTAGGACACCTCTATTCCACTATACTGATTCTGAATATCCATGTTGTGTATTAACAAATCACTTTACCCATACGACATTACTATGGATATTAACAAACATTCAAACATACTTGGTAAGCAAAGCTACTGCAGACTAAAAGTCTGGCATTGCAAGATTGAAACAATGTATAGCGAATTACAATTGGACACATCGTACTAATTATAGTGATAATCCCATTGACATATTTATAGAGTGAATTGAATTATTATTAGCAGTAGTATCTCACCGGGCTGCGACAGCTCGCGACTAGTTGGAGACACAAAATTGCGATAAAATACGCGAATTAGCGACAATTTTCAGTTGGAATCATACTGAATTGGTACTTACGACATATTTGCGTATGTCGCACGAATATTGCAAGAATGTCCCACGAACTCACGGCACAATTTGGGCCAAAATTGCGACTGTCGCGCGAATTGAGACAAATAGTTTGGTTGTAATTTAGTCACAAAGTGTTTTAGTTATGTCGCAAATTGTTCGCAATTTATTCTCAATTGATTCGCAATTTTGTTGCGCTCCCAGGGCAGTTCGCGCCAGAATGTCAGAATGAAAATTCCAGCGACGCGAGAACGAGGCTCTGCGACTCACTCAAGGAAATTAAGAATCCCCACGAACGTTGCGAGACATTTTGCGAGTGCCGTTCGCAATTTGTCGTCAACAGTCGCAGCCCAATGAGATACTACCTTCACTGAGCTGGGGCCAAGCTAAAATGGCTAATGATGGCTGGTCCGCCAATAATTTATATAACAATACACTTGATTTAGACGGTCTAATTTGTAAGATCTCATTAAGAATGTTGTAGCAAATATCACACTGTCACAATACCACGGCTCTTACGGGTTAGTTTGAAAATGTATGAACACGATTTACAATGTCAAGACGGTTTATTATAAGATGCAGAGTATATTTTCTTTGGAACTTTGAAACAAATTTCTTTATTTATAATACAAGGTATGAACGATATGGAGAGTATGTTATGGCGATATGGAGGTTATGTTATGACGATATGGACGATATGGGTGTTATTTTATCACGATGTGGAGGTTATGTTATATAATGATAACGATATGAAGGTTATGCTATGTAATGATGATATGGAGGTTATCTCATGTTATTACGATATGGAGATTATGCTATGGCGATATTGAGGTTATGTTATGCCGATATGGAGGTATGTTATGGCAATATGGAAGTTATTTTATAACGACATGGAGGTGAGATATTGAGGTTATACTATGACAATATAGAGGTTATTTTATGACGTTATGGAGGTTATGACAATATAGAGGTTATTTTATAACGATATGGAGGTGAGATATGGAGGTTATACTATGACAATATAGAGATTATTTTATGACGATATGTAGGTTGTGCTATGACAATATGGATGCTATGTTACAACTCCGAGACGACATAAATGGTTTACATGTACCCCGACACGACGTTCCATTTAATCAACATCAGCACTGTCAGAAATTTTAAAAAAATATATACATATATCGTACGCTACCACTATTCCTCCATTAATCACATAGACAGCTTGTAGCCATATTTGTGACAGAGAAATAAAAACGTAAATCCCCAATGTTTGCAAACAAACTGTTCTGTCAGTTCTGTTCTATTGGAAGAAAGAAAGAAAAAACAGGATCTCTACGCTTAATATTTGACGAATTACAGGTCACAGCGAAAAGAAGGACAAATACAATTATTGACAGATAACGCCAAGCAAATTATCAATCGAGTCTAGTAATTATGAAACGTATATACAGCCCTACTACAATTGTATTAAAATATAAGTTTAAATTCTAACCTGACATCCATTGATATGGCATTTTATTTAATCTATCAAAAGCTAAATTTATGGTCCTCTAGTCTACCGTCCCAGGCATATTACCAACTCCCGAGATAAGAAATAAAATAAAAAATAAAAAATTACATACTAGTAATATATGAAACTATTGAAAACCAGTGGGACATGCTGGAAATGTACCTTGTTGCCGAATATATACTCAACAAAATTAATTAAGGGGCAATGTCATTTTTGGAAATATAAATTTCGCTTTATATTATTTTAACAACGAAGAATGTTCAAACGTCTATAGGATCCAGGTACTCTTAATGAACGTTCAGACACATTGGAAGAAGAGCTTCACAATATTCCTCAAAAAGAGTTCCAAACTTTGGTAGAAAATCTCTCCACAAAAATATATTCCGGCCCTTAATTTATTTTGTTGAGTATACTTGTGTAGAAAAATCAAATGTACATACTTTCAGGTAAATACGTTGACGATGAAATATGTCAACAAACCGTGATTGTATGCCTTAAGCACTGTTCCTATTTAATGTTTCATTCCAATATATTTCATACAGATATGTAGACAATATGTGTATCTTAATCATTTCTTAATTGAAGATGTGATTGGATTAATCATGGATGATTTAAGAGTTCTATTATTTAGCGCAGTGGGGGTGTGGGTGTGTGGGTGTGTGTGTGTGGGGGGGGTTCCAATGAGAATTTTATCTTATGGGGTGTTTTAACCTAAGGGGGTATTATCCAAAGCGGTTATGTTTGAGGAGGTTTCGCTATTAGGGTGTGTGGGTTTTTTTGTCCTGATATCTATTTCGACAGTCACTGTGCATTGTGGAAAGTTTCCAGACTGACGAAAACATATGGTATGGATATTAGACCTGGGACATGAAACAAACCTATACTGACAATACACATCTATATCTGACAACGTGTCAAGATATTCGAAACGGATCGTAACTCTAACTGGATAGTGAGTGACTACTGCATCATATACTGTATATATATTTCTATACGTTTGACCCATATTTCATAAACCTGACATTATCTAGTCTAAATCGGATTACTAGTCTAAGGACATTGTAACATTTTGTACGCGGCATATATCAAAATTAACCTTTAAAATACATTAATGAACCTCTTCGTATGGAGTGATTTAACCTTTGAAGTATATGAATATTTGATTACGGCATATATGAAAACTACATTAACGCAGGTATTCTAGTCCATTTGTATGCACAACATAAATGTATAATCAGTTGGAAAGTTTGAAAACCTCGTTAGCTTAAAATATAGTACATTGTTATTAAGAAACTGTCCCATATCAATATAATCACGTAAGTATTCTTTATTTCTGAAAAGGAAAACAAAATATGTTTAGGCCCAAAAGATACATACAAGAAAACGAATTTCAAGGATAAAACCTATAAAGGCTATATGACGTGGCTGGCCTCTGAAGCACCTCTACCAAGGCCAATATTTCAATTACTAGAACAGATTAACATTAAACAGTTTTCTTTTAATTTTAGAAAGACCTCTTAGTATAGGTCAAGATATACTTCTATCTATCTGGATGATAGATGTCGTTCAAATGTAAAGATTAAATGGAATACATTAGCTTATATTTGTACCCCTTAATTACATGGAGTAGAGTACAGTTTCCGATTTTAACCTTCGCTCATTTTCGGTATATTATATTTCATTGAAGATGACAATGTCCATTGTAGTCGAGGTGAGTGAACCATTTTACTGCTAACATTGAGCGGGGAATAGATTTCTAGAGTTTATATCTTGAGCATGATTCATATAGCGTCCCATAGTATACATGGTTAATTATTATATGCGTTAATACACTTTCATCATAATACTCCATATATACTTTAGATTCACATGTTAATATATTTTATTGCATTATATTACTTGAATTATTAACCATTACTTAGGTCTAGATTCAATTTCATATAATAGATTAATTTTAATGCTTCTCGCCGCTGCGGGAATATTTCAAAACCAAAGTGATCAAAATCTGTTATATTAAATATAGCGGTTGCAGTTTTCAAATGTCAATTTTTCGAATTCGACTTTGTTAATTTAATGATACAACAGTTTATTGCCGTAATAAAAGACACATCTTATTTTGACACAGATTTATATTTAAATAAATAATAAAAAATATAATAAAATAAATATGAAAAGAAGTCAATGAAATAATGTTCGTGAAATAAGGCTTACAATTATATTGCACATGTTTCAGATAAACCGGAATGTAGTCTTATCAAAAACAACAGGTAAACAATCAAAGTACCCACTTCCGAGTAGAAGGTATTCTCTACCTTCGGAGCCATACTCGGGTAGATACCCACAAAATTCACGGAGCGCTTACAGTCCACCCTACAACAAAGGCTATCCCCACCACGACAGGTATCCTCACTATCGACAATACTCCCGACAATACCCGAGTTATGGCAGCAACGTTCGGCCCACCACGTATTTCCCTCCAGCTCAAGTGGCACAGCCTCCTCGCGGGTACCCACAAGCGCCACAGCCGTATCCCAATCAGCCCGCGGCTCCTCCGTTGTATCCCAGTCAGACGGCGGCGTTGCGACAACGTTATTTCACTCAACCACCGGCGGCACAGCCATATCCAAATCCACCAGCGGCACCACGACCGTATCCAAATCCGCCGAGCTCTGGTTATGAGTATAAACGGCCGCACGACTATCGGTACAGGTATGCACCAGTTCCTCAATCCCGGTACCCTAACCCACCGTACCCTCCGGCCAGAAATAGTGGTTCCCTGCCCGGCGCCATAGGAGGAACGTCTGCCAACCCAATTCCTAGAGCAAATAAACAGCATACGACGCATCCCCGAAACATGACGGCTTCCCGTATAAGCTCGGCAAGTGAAAATCTAGTGAAAACTCTCAAATCCTTGATTCTGGTCAGCGCGAAAGCGAAAGCGAAGCTAAAAGCTGGAAATAAGAAATTACCGAGTAGCGCTGGTCTTGTCCAAAGTCTCTCCGCTTTGAAGAACAGTAGATATCCACTAGAACCTTCGTCCTCAACCACGATATACTCCACAGCCGGAAGTCCGCCTCGTTATCAGCCACAGGGAGCACCTACGTCCCGCGGCCTTCCACGCAGAGGTTATCCTATGACCCAAAGCGCGACGGCGCCTCGAGGGCCCACCAGCTACCCCATGTACCGCAGCCAAGCATACCCTACCTACCCCTCGACCACACACTCCACGAAACACCAGATCAAATGGCGTCCACAGAAAACATTGTATAGCCAAACTACGGCAGCAATATTGACCACAGCCATGCTAACCTCCACTACTACCACCACCACGACCCCGACCACCACCACAGCAAACTCACCACAGTACCCTCCAGACTCTCAGTGTTCTGTGCAGAGCGAGTGTGAAGTTGGGTGTTGTTATACTGCAGAAGGAGCCATCCTCTGGGACCACCTTTCTATAAGTGGTACACAAGGTAAATATATAATACCAGTTACTCACCTGCATGTACATATACATACTTCTCAGTAGGAAATTAATTATCAAGTTCTAGCATCAACTTACACTTTTAACAGAACCCTCGGCTCTCCTTAACCATTGGCAACTTTATATATGTATTCTTGTCTTTCGACATTCCTAAATCTGCTGTTAGTCTGGTGTTGTGGGATGATTTCGATGACTTCGTATGTCATTACAACCAGATGACGATAGTGAATACCTAGAATAAGATATGATCGATGTACAGATGAGCATACTTTAGACATCTATGAACATTGGATTGCTTTTTTTCTTCTCCTACTGTAACTACTAATGAAAACCAACCACATGGTAAATTCCTAGAGAATTACCAAAAGTAACGTTTGTAAGTTGACCAATGATCCTTGGTTACATATCCAATACAATTCTTCGACATATTCATAGCTTCCATTCACCAAAAGGACCGGTTGTATGTCTACCTATGATCCTTGTATACGTAGACATCTTCGTAGCTTCTGTTCATTGAAGGACCGGCAATTCTTTAATTCTTGTGCCCGCGTCCCACAGAGGTTTCACAAGTTCAGATACTTATCCTTATAGCTGCTGCTGCTGCTAACATTACGTCCATAATTGCAGGGTGGTGCCAGGTGAAGATTTCCACCAAACCAGGAAACGGCTGCCACCCTCTAACGTGTCCATGCCAGGGTGAGTATTTATGTCCACGGTCATTAATACATTCAACACATATCCACGTATACTATTATAGTTTGGCATAACTATTATAGTTTGGCATGACCTTCGTTTAAACACTTGGTTGGTAGAAAATCTCGGTAAATACGACATGGAATTGAGAAAGAAAAGGATAGTACTGATGTACATATTTCATTAGCAGAATTCCATCAGGGCACATTCTATTTACAGGTCATCAGGTGTGTGTAAGTGTTCCCTCAGAAAGTGCCAAGCTGCCAGCACCAGGTTCCGAACCCCCAGAAGGAGGCTACATTGGCAACCCCAAATGTTACACTAAGCAACAGGAGACGAAGATCAAGACGTGGTTGAACAAGTTGGATGCAATAGTCTCTCTGTGTCGTATGGACATGTCCTGCCCATTGGCACAGCCTGTCCCGCAGAAATAAGTCTTTTAAGAACAGTGTTGTTTTCTCTACAAGGAAATCTTCCAATGTCATTTGCTAATGTATAATTGTATGTATGCCTGCCAGGTGCTTGTGATATAAACTATAATACCTGTTATGTTTTAGGTTGTTTGTTTCTCTGTCTAACATGGATTGTATGGTACAATAATATTATGATAAGAATAGTGGAAATGAACCAAGATTGGTAGGGTTCAGTGATGATTTTAGTTAGTGGAGAGAGAGAGAGATAGAGATAGATAGAGAAAAGGTGTGTGTGTGTGTGTGTGTGTGTGTGTGTGTGTATGCTCACCTCTTATTTTCTAAATATCCACTATAAATATCTAGAAATGTTCACTTTTATAGCGTTTTTTTCCACTAGGATAGGTGGGATTCTAACTCAGCAATATGTTTTAAAACTATTATTGTCAATTGAATTTGTGTTTGCCAGTGCACTATCCTGCAACATGTACATGCCTTTGTACTATATGTATTTACATATAGAGAGAAAATTGTTCAATTTCAATTGTAATGATATCGATGAACACATCTTTACAAGGATGATTTCAATGAAAACCCGAAATTCAGGTTAAAAGACAAGATAGTTTATTCAGACCAGATCAACGGAATAAAGTTGTAAAAATAAATAAAACAATAAATTAGAATTGGATAGAAGCATATCACAGTGTTTATTGTATAACTGAATCTTGGAATGGATGGTATTTATCATATTGGGAATGTTTGTTTGTTTGTTTATTTGGGGTTTAATGCAACTTTCACGATTTTTTCACTAACGTCATGTCTAGTCATAATTTCCACCAGTTTGTATAGTGCTAGCTCACTGGAGTATAATATGCCAAGCAATCATAATACATTGCCTATTTCACCAGAGGGGCATAACTGAATAAAGTAGTATCTTGAATCATGGCCTAATTGCTAATAAGCTATGGATACGTTATCTACCTTGGGTCAATACTAACACTTAATAATCTTAATAAAACACATATTATAATAAACGCTATTGGTCATATTTCTCTCATATTACAATTCATTGTAAAACATTCTAAAAATATTTTCTACCAGAGATCTACTTTTACAAATATAGTAGCAAATTACATAAAATATCACAGGAGTAATAACAATAAAATATATTTCTCATTTAAATCCATACACAAGTTTTTTAAATGCACAAAATGTACATTACTGTATACATAACCTGTACAGAAATGATAAACTTACTAGTGATACAGAACCAAAATCATTTGAATGGTGAATGAATGTTATTTGTTGACTTTTATAGCATTGCAAAAATTGACCATATAATGATTTACAAGAAAAAACTATCAAACTATGTCTGGAATTGGTAAATGCATATATTTACAATCTAAAATATTCACTTATGTTTGAAATGCCACTGTCTTAACTTGAGAGGTACTTGTGTTGGTACAATATCACATAAAATAAATCTATATAAATTTCGAGTCTGTCATGTCTATATCTATAAATATATATATATATATATATTTTATGATTCAAATACCACAAGAAAAAGAAAAAAGATCTACAAAATTCTATACTTCTGACTCATCCATAATGATAAGTTCAATTTCTATGTACTAGTATCTGTATATTTTCATGTTTATTTCTGATTTCTCTACATTTGAATTGTCCCTATTTTTCAAACATCATTTTTTTTTAAATTTCTGATTAATTTAGATTTCTATATTTCTGAATATTTTTTAATTATTCATTTCCGAGTCATTTATATTTCTTTATTTCTGAATTCATATTTCTAGATTTCATATTTATGAATCGTACATATTTCTATATTACCAGTAATGAATTTTATTTTAAGAATTATGATTATTATTTTCTATATTTCTGGCTATCATTTCACAAAGTTATCTTAGCGCTCTCTTTGCAGTTTATTAGCAGTCAGCAAAGAGAGCATTATAGTCTCTTACTGGATAAGAGAGCTTCGTGATAAGATACCCCAGATTCTATAGTTCTGAACCATTCATATTTCAATATTTCTGGGAACTATATTTCTGAGTCATTCATATTTCTATATTTCTACATGCTATTGTTCTGAATTATCACTCATATTTCTACACTTCTGAATCAATCATATCCTCCCTATGAGCCAATTTCGAAAGCAACTTTTTCTTTTTCTTTTTCTTTTTCTTGGTATGAGGTTCGAGTGGCGGCAGCTTCCCTGTACCTATCCCTCCATTCCCCAAATTATGACCCGTTCCTTGACCGATGTAATCTGGCTGGTCAGGATACTGGTAATCTATCTCTTCTTCGGGGTTTTCATTGTGTCTGTACCCGCCTAAAGAGTTGCGGTAATTCTCCCTGTTTTCGTAATAGTTGCTTCCCCTGTGACCCGGGATTCTCCGCGAGTCAACCTCGTCATAATCCGGAGGCCCCTCGTCGCTTTCAAATCCCCCGTTTGTGTTCACTCCCCGAGCTTCAAATAATGATCCCCTTTTTTTTCGGGTATGTTTGTGTTTTGGACGGTCTTCATCTACGTTCAAAGCAGTTACGAGACTGAGCTGAGATTGGCGTTTGTTCGAAAGGTGCCTTCTTGGATTCCTAAAATAGAAGAGTTCACAAATTTAGCAAGGATTATCCTAGCATTCGCTTCATAAGTACAGGGGATGTAATACACTAGACATATACTAGTAGTTTATCGGAAATTTATAAATATTTCTATTTATGTTTTTAATAAATTTATAATAAATACACTGAAATAAATATACAACACATCAAACCTTGCATGGCAACATATCACCATTGATAAATTCAACAACAACAGGATTTTACAACGGAAAATCTGAACAAGTTTTAAAAACAACCAGAAAACTTTTCAAAAACCCATTTCAAGCCATGTTTAAATACCCAAATATATATGGTACATGCGATACTCATATAATTTGAACATAAAAGAAGGAGAATTAACATAATCGTTGAACTCATAGTTTTTGTTTTCACATTTTATTCATTCTCAAGAACTATTTAGAAACATTAGTTCTATTGTGAAAACTTGTTATGAGAGACTAGTGTATACATCAAGCTATTCCATAACCTTCAAACGCAGCTTGGTCTATACTCCCCGGGATGTTGAGAGGGGAAATGAGGGCACACTGATCCAATTGGCCGTGGTAATAATGTAGCATTATGAGAACGCTTTAGAGTATGTCTTTGGTGCCAAATAAATGTGTACATTATTATTATTACTATTACTGATATTAGGGAGGGTATTTGCCAGAATTCCTAATATTTCAATTTCAGTGAAATTATGAACTTCAGAAGAAAGACGATAACATTTTGTGCAGAACAAAAACACAATATGGAGTGCTGAATTTGATGCATTCTTCAGGACATTAGGAGTTAAGAGTTAGGACTGAGGTGTCAGATGTTACCTGTTTGTAATCAAATTCTCCTGGAATTTAAAGTTTTGTGCAGATTACGTCAAATATGGTATATCTATATAAATCACACTCTTGAGTTATCTACCCTTGTTGACGCACAATACATTGATCTACACAATTTGTTTTCTACCATAATTTCATACAATATATCAATATACCCCAATTGTTTTGTCATACAATATATTGCCTGTTATTTATAAGGAAAATATTTGTCTTCATAAGGGCTGTGTTTCGATGAGATTCCCGCTTAAATGTACACTTACTTTTCACTATTTTTTAAAGTCAGTGCCAGTTTGTTGCAGACAAAAATGTCTGACAGATAGACGTGTCGGTATCTACCATAAGAAAAGCAAATAACAATGCAGAAAAATAATCATAATACTAGCTAGCTTCAACCAAAAATGTGACACTTGCAAAAATAATTGTAATAATTACTTACCCTTGACTGCTCTTAATGGAACCCTGTCTACTTGATAAACCTGTAGCTAGCTTTGTAGCCTCAACACGCTTCACCAGAGTGCTGTCCCCATCCCTGAGAACATAAAGATCGCAATGAGAAATATATGTCAAGAACTATTAATCGGGCCCCGAGATTACTAAACTTTTTGAGAAATATTTTATGATGAAGCTCAACTATTATTTGGGGATCTGTGAACAAAGCCTCGAGTTGAGCATGAGTTTGTACGCAAAAATGTTTCGTAATTTCAGGGCCGGGGCTCAACACCGTCCGTTTAAGAGAGATATTAATTAATTTGGTGCAGGAATATTTCACCCATACAAAACAAATTAATAACATTTTGGGGAGCTTTTTTCTCACTTCAATATCAGCCAAAATTGAAATGCCAATTTCTGTTTACAAAACAGACTTATACAACTAAAAACATTTTAGAATCATCATTTCATTAAAACTTTTATAATTTTTAGAAGCATCTTAAAATCATTTCAGACGGTTTATCAGATTGACAAAAAAAAAATTCATTTCTTAGTTGTCCTGAATTAATACTTGGTCCCTTTTTGGGATGAGAATGGTATAATGTGTATCTTGACTGCACCTCCTAGTACAACATTGTAGATACATGAAATTTGTTTAACAGTTTAAAAGTTTTAAAGTTTGTATTTTGGAATTGGGGTTTAGAGCCGGTTTTATAAATGAAATTACCAAGACTGTGTTGGTTGTTGTGATTTCTCATTGTTGCTGATCTGTAGAAGTATATCCTGCAGTTGCTGGGAAGTCTTGTGTGGATACAACGTCTGTAGCACCGACAGAAGTTCCTCTTGACGGATACTTCCAACTTTGATCAACCCTGCGATGAACTTCATTTCCTGAAATATTCATATGTAACGGAATGAAGTATATTCATTCTACTTCATAGTTCTCCTTCATAGTTCTACTTCATATTCTCCTTCATAATTCTACTTCATAGTTCTACATAGCTCTACTTCATAGCGATGAACTTCATTTCCTGAAATATTCATATGTAGCAAAATTAAGTATATTCATTCTACTTCATAGTTCTACTTCATAGTTCTCCTTCATAGTTCTACATAGTTCTACTTCATAGTTCTACTTCAACTTCATAGTTCTACTTCATAGTTCTACTCCATAGTTCTACTTCATAGTTCTACTTCATAGTTCTCCTTCATAGTTCTAATTCCAACTTTGACCAACCCTGTGCTGAACTTCAGCTTCAATTGTTTTGGCTCTCGAGAGTCGAGTGCTCCATGCACATGCGCATTAGCAACAAAAATGTCTTTAAATAAAACAACAACAACACAAATCAAGTATTGACAGCTTGACTAGCCAATCACTGATGACTGTAGGCAGGTCGGAGTGCATATCGCACTGTTCAGTGACATCACAACTCTTCTTGACACCATTGAATTGGGGAGCGTGTTGCGTTCTTGGTGTTCGATTTGAAATTCCTGCACTCCACTCAACACTTGTGTCCAAAACAAATACAGCCTTCATTTGGCTGAGCTTGCTACTGTTTGTCAATTAGCAGGAACCCAGTCTAATGACTACTGAAGCTCCTTACCTGGTCTTGCAGTTCCTGGAGTTGAATGATCTCGTGTTGGCGTCTCATGGCTTCCATAACCTGGCTTCTTTCGCGGTCTGCTTGATTCCTGAGAATGTCGAGAAACAGTCAACATTTATACATTACTTTGTCATGATGCTGAGCTCAGACACACGTTTCTTTGATAATAGTGGCTTTCAAATATATTTTTTCACATGTCATATAAAAAGATATACCTGCCAACCCTCCTCTATAAGTTGTCATTTAGGAACACTTTTATGATGACTAAATTAAATGACATACAAAATAACCATTGTGAAACAATGCACAGGTGGTAGTCCTTGTAAAATATGTTTAAGACATGTTATCCCCTGTTTTTTAAACATGATTTTTTTAAACATTGTCTTTAGGAATTTTTTAATTTTTATTATTGCCTCAGTGTTTCTAGTGAAGGACAATTTCAATGCCCTATACCTGAACTGCTCGAGGAGAATCATCTGCTTGTGTTTGAGAAGAGCTCGTCGTATCTTTGCGGCAGTGCTGTTTCCAATGCGTGCCATCTCGTCTTGCTGCTGATGTATGATAGACTCCTCCCTCTGCTTCAACCGCAATTGTAACTTCTGCCGTATCGACTGCAACAACGACAATAGCTATATCATTGTGTGCATGTGCTTGTTGATGACAATATTAAAATATTAATGACAACATAACACACTACTACTACTACTACTACTACTACTACTACTACTTACTACTACTACTAATAATAATAATAATAATAATACTACTAATAATAATAATAATAACATTGGGGGGGGGGGGGGAAATAATAATTAATAATTAAAATAATATACATATATTTTTTAGACTACATCAGCAATATTATGGTGATCTGTTTCTAGGAGGCAAACCAACAACAGCTTTGTGTTATGGTAGGATTCATGACACTAGAAAAGAAGGTACTGGACAGGATTTATACTTCACTGTGTGCTATTCCCCTCAATCATTACCCACCAACCTCATCCACCTTCACACATAGCCACACACAAATGTGCTATCATGCACACCCTCTCCCTGTTAGGTTGACCCTCTATGGGGATACTCAGATGTTTACTATGTTAACCCCAATAGGGGTCGTAAGTAGGTCAAAAAATCAATGATATATGGTATATTTTTGCGGTTTACACTCATTGGAATATTTTTATCAAAGCCTATAGTTTAATTTTCAAACCACGCCATATCAATTTTCATTAAAGATAACTTTGATAAGACTTACTGTATTTATACACAAGAATAACAGGGTACTTACCGTTTCCATTTTCTGTTTCTGGGCTTCTAACTTCTGGTTGAGCTGATCTTGGTCCTGTTTAAAAATAGAAAGAAATTCATGACAATCCATTTCAGCCAACCAATACTAATTTATTGTCTCTGTGAATTGGACTACTGATTATAGAAAGCTCTATGCAAATAAGCAAAATATACAATACAGCAATATGCAATTAACAAAATTTATTGGACAGTTACAAATGTAACAGAAACCAAAACATGATTTTCAAAATGGCTGCCCCATCTGTAACATGATAAGTAGGTCAAAGAATTTATTTCAAAGCAAACATGTTTTCTTTCAAAATGGCTGCTAGAACTCACATCTGAGGAATATTAATTTTACAAATGAAAATATTTTCTGCCCCTGTCCTGACTTTCAGAATGGCTTCTGGAACTCACACTTTATGAGACCAAAACCATGAAAATATTTGCTTCACAACCAAAAATGTTTTCTGACTGTCCTGTGTTTCAAAATGGCTAAAGTAATAAAAATTAAAATAGAAAAATGTTCAGCCTGCCTGATTTTCCAAATGACTGCTGCATCTTACATAATTATAAATAATAATATATAGCAATTTATATAGTCCCCTATATAGTTTTGTTTAAAAATTACCCTAAGGCGATTAACAAATAAAATGACTAACATTTAATACAATTAAAACAAATATACAGAAAAGAAATTGAATGACTAAAGAATGGATGACGTATTAAAAAAACCAGGATATTGAGATTAAAAGCTATATGCGGTAGATAATAATAATAATAATAATAATAATAATAATAGGACATACAAAATAATATATAAAAGAGTTACAAGGCAAAGTTGTATATTCCTGTCATGGGAGCAGTTCACTTAGACAGAATAAACAGAATTGCATACATTAAGAAATTACATATAGGATTTTTGGAACAGATGAGACCAAAGCAACAAAAATATTTGTTTGACAAGCCTGTCCTGACCTCCTTGTGTCTCTGGATGATGTGTTCACACTCCGGGTTGGACAGGATTCCGCGGTCCGCAAGATCATCCATTAAGTTCATCTTCAGGTTGTTGATGGCTTTCTGCTTTTCCTCAATCTGAGCAAACTGGACAGAGACAAGGAATGATAATAATAATAATAATGTACTACTACTACTACTAATAATAATAATAATAATTATAATAATAATAATAATAATAATCATATTTTTTAATTATTTTTTTAAATTTGGATTTAGAGCTGCTTTCACTAATATCACTTGTCAGTTTAGGGCAGGAGGAAACCTGCAACATCTGTAGTGCTGAATGTTGCAGTAAACCTGCGAGCACCAGCTGGTACTGACAGACCAAGGATGATAACTGGATTGCCACAGTACAGACAGCACATCCTATCAATATTGCGTAAGGAAGTTAACTTTCATGAACATTGATGCTGAGCTCCCGGGCTTGATTTGAACCTGGAACCTTTGGCTCTGAAGTCCAACATTCTGCCATTGCGAATAATAATCATAATATTAAATGTGAACATTTATATAGTGCCAAATCCGTGCTGGAAAGTGTCCTCATAACGCTACATCATTACCCCGGTCAATAGATCTGTGTGCATGCATTTCAACTTCTCAACTCCCTGGGGAGTATATAACCCAAGCTGCCATTTAAGATGATAGGGTGACATTCACAATTCCAGTTTATCCTACTGGGTACCCATTCACAACTGTGTGGACTAAAATAATGTGGATCAGTGACAAAGAATAATGTCTACCTCTCTGGCCTTCCCGAGTTGTAGAGAGGCAATCATTGCCCCCAAGTTCTCTTCCTGGCTCTTCAGAGCAAAAGCTCGATCTTTTATCATATCAATGCGAACCTGTAGTAAAACAATTGGACAATATTAGACCCACACAAATTACACTGCGGCAGAAAATCTAGTTAAAATTTCCTCGTGATCACAAAACAATGGAAATAGTAAATAGAAGCTACTATAACATCCTGGCCGACCAATATTTAAAGTCCTTTTAATATTAACTGGAGACTAAGAATATTACAATAATACATAAAAAGGTAATTCATCATCAACTGTCCAAAATGAAATCTTGCCCATTCTTAAAAAAAAATAAGCTGGAAACTATACAATCGGGTCATTTGTGTATGTCTATTTATTGATGTGTAAGCATGCATGTGTGCCTTTATGATGTAAATTAATTTCCCCTGGTTGTTGGATAATAAAGATTGTCTATATATCGATCTATTTATCAATACAGTTCTTTTTATTTATTCCAATTTAAAAATAATTCTTTTCATGCACAATTTGCTATTCCCGGTACTTCTGGGCTGGCTAAAATCTAATTATCGACATTGTATATTAATAATTATTTTTCAGTGTTAATTTTCTAACCAGTTTGAAGATAAAATCCAGACAGAAATACCTGAGACATTTCCTCCTCCAGGTTAAGTTCATGGCCTTGAAGTACTGCGATCTTTCTCTCAGTGTATTTCTTCATAATCTCCACTTCCTGTCTGTGAGTTTCCTCGTCTGATTCCACATTGTTAGCCTCTGCGGTCCGCCGTTTCTTCTGCCATCAGAAAACAACATAACTGTTATATCTTGACAACTATGTAGATGATCTACAGATATACTTGATATTACTATACTTTAGGTGTAAAAAAACAATTTGATTTTCAAAATGTAGGCGGAAACAATGGGAGACAACTCTATGCACGAATATATTGTCTGCCACTGTACATCATAAGTAATTTTCGTAAGCAATTTTAGAACTCATCCTCAGTAGCTCACCAACCATGGTACTTCTATCTCCTTTAACCACTCTGCCAACCAAATTAACCCTTGCAACCCAATCTGTCAACCTACCGTATTTACCAACCAAATCTACAAATGATTCCATAAATAAACCACCCCTCCTACCCATCATTGTCAAGCAACCATAACAACCCACCTGCCAACCACCATCTCAAGAAACCAACCTTACCTACCAAACACTCCATTAACCAATTTAACCCTATCAACATTTGCAAAGCATTCTGCCAAACAAATCTAGCAACACCACTTGACAACAATTCCTTCAACCAACCCTACCTGCCAACCACCATCCCTGTCTACCAACCCCTATTTTGAACCACACCAACTGCTTCCACCCCACTGATGATGCCAACCCAACCTGCCAATTGGCATACATCACCCACCAATGACCATCATCTACTCACCTACCATCCATCTCACGCTACCAGCACACCCCATCACCCAAATTCATTTTACCGAGGACTGTGCAAATCCTGGGATTCAAACCCGAGTTCCTGGATTCTGAGTTCAACTCTCTACCAACTGAGCCAAAGGGGTAACCCCGCTGACTGATACCAGTAGAAGAATCTAATATCAAACCTGGCTACATATATAACCACCTTGTATGGCAAGTTCTGCTGTAAGCCAATCAAACAAGGAAATTAATGTGACAAAATTGTCAACCTGAACTTCTTTCTCATATTCAAGTTGAAGTTGCTCCATCTGCTGGGCTCGTCTCTGGGACAGCTTCTCTTCTAACTTCCTCTTCTGACGTAATTTGTTCAAAGTCAGGCTGAAGAAGTGGAGTAGTTAAAATAATTCAGCCATATTCCACAAAATAATTAACAATGCGAAAATCTGGTCCCCCCTTGTTCAAACACCAGTATTGGTGAACAGTTGCTGAACAATACTAGAAACTACTAATCTACTCGTAATTTACATATGTAGTGAAAAATATTTTGAAATTTGCAGATTTAAACTATCAGACATTTAAATTATTTGGATAGTTAAACTATTTGGACAGTTAAACTATTTGGACAGTTAAACTATTTGGACATATAAACTATTTGGACATTTCCCACATTTGCATTAAAAGGTCATCCATGATAGTTTACAATTTGCAGCAGCGTGGAACACACCTGTTTTCAAGTTTCACCATCTGTTTCTCATGTTCTCTCATGATGGCATCTCGCTCATCTTCTGAGATGGCGATCTGACTGTTGATTAGTTTACTGCATAAACAAACATATGATGCATGATAAATAATAACACAAATAAAATAATACAAGATGTATTATCATGATTATTATTGAAATGACAATACAATATCATTAAAGTAGCAGTATCATTAAATTAACAATATAATATTATTAATTCAACAAAATAATATAATATCAATGCAATTATATTAACTATTGGCCTCATGTTCCCTTATATATCTGAAATTCGGCCTAGAGTTCACTGTGTACTTGACAACCTTGACCCCACATTCCCCAGACCGTGTGTACCCAATGTACCTTCCGACCATGACTTCACGTTCCCCGTGTATCCCACAACCTTGACGTCCAGTCCCTGCGTAACTGACAACCTTAACCTCAAAACCTTGACCTCCATGTTCCTGTCTATTGGATGACCCTGACCTCCAATTCCCCATGTACCTGATGACCTTGACATCCCATTCCCAATGCAAACAACAACCTTGACTCCACATACCTGACGACCTTGGTCTCATGTTCCCGGAGGTCTTCCTGCTCCTGCTTCTCCTGGAGTTTCTCCTGGTCCCACTCACTCTGGCGTCGGGCCAGTTCTTGCTTCAGTTTCTCGCGCTGTTTCTCACGATCGTCATTCTGCCGAGAGAGCAGATCTTTCATCTCGTTGTCATGCTTCCCCAGCAACTTCCTGGCCTGGTCGGCACTCATTCCTGGTCACACAGGAAGAATGGTTTTGTAGCCAATGAGAACACATCTTAATACGCAGAGTTACGACATAACTGGGATGAAAATGAGGAAATCAATCTTCAATGAAAGAAAATAATAATTTTCTGTGAGTGATTTGTTGTTTAACATGGCAGCAGGAATCTTTCACCCATTTGTGATGAATGAATTTTATGTGGGACAATTCAGCAAAAAAAAGCCAGCTTTCCAAGACTAACTTGAATACTCATCGGGCGCCATTTGTACCAGAACCATGTTGGGATTCGAACCCTTATTGTCTTGATTTGAGTCTGACTTAGCCAAAGGATAACCCTACCGGCCAAGACATTATGCACAAGCAGCATCCAGAAATGATCTTGCTTAATTAGCATATTTCTCTCTAGATAGCGTTACTACAAATTACGCTGTCCTATTGGTTACCTTCTTCCTGTAGGTTGTTTAGCAGTGCAGTTTCCAGTTTCTTCAGGTCAACCTGAGCTGCGAATGCGATCTGATTTCGGACATCTTCCAGCTCGTGAAAATGTTCGCCATCAATTTGGTTCTCTAGCTCACTCTGTTTGACGCGGTGATTGGACCTCAGCCGCAACAAACCGTCTGCTAGTGCCACTGGATCTGACAACACGACCAGTCATTAATTAACATAAAATAAAATCACCATTTCAAAATATATAATAAATAGAGGATCTCGTATATCTTGAGGGTTCATGTATTATTTACTTTATTAAACAAGTTGGCAAAACTGATATTATGTGAGCGATTTGGCCGTGGCCTAAAATACATTTTAGTGTTGGTTGATACTGTTGCTCTTCAACTATTCCCTAGAAACATTTAAATAATTGTAAGTGGCCTAAAATACATTCTACAAATAGCAGACTAACCACTTGCGGTTCCTGGGTCAGTGGTTTTGTTGTTTTTCTGATATTGCTGTACTTCCTGTTCCTGCTGGTGCTTGAACTCTGACATCCGTTGTTGTTTTCGCTGACTCAGTTTCTTGTGGAGTTCCGCCACCTGCCGGTCTTTCTCTTGTTCCATCTTCTCCTTGACCTCCGACATTTCACTCATGATCTTCTTCATGTATTCATCTGCCTGTGCTGCACTTAGGACATCTTTCCTGAAAATTGAGTTTGTAAACAGCTGATTTACATGGGAATAAAAAAAAAAGTGCATATCCATTGTTCTTGTTATCCAGAATATATGATAATAGTAGTGATTTGATTGGTTGAGAGGTGTCCCGTAAAAAGTTGTACACCCTTGAATGCAAATTTTGATATTCTTGGGGGAATATATTTGCAATCTTTTAGTGGGGCTTTGTGGGAATTACAGGATAATTGGAGTGAGTGAGTTATTGTTTTACGTCAGAGCATGAATCTTTCACCCATACACAGGATAATTAGAATTCAGGATAATACTGGGATTGGAAGGAAAATATTAAAATGGGGATACAGTGATAAATCGCCAGACTTTGGAGCCGAAGGTCCTGGCTTCAAGCCTGTACTGACCCTTTCATCTTCTGCACAGCTGCCACCTGGTGGCTGGCCATGGTATTCAGCATCTCCACGTGGTGGTCTTCTTGTGTTTCCTGCAGAAGAAATGTGAACCTTATAAGAATTCACGTTGTTTTTTTAAACAATATGTATTTGAAAACATCCCGGATTCATGAACAGCCAACTTACTATCTTGGCTATCTGAACATGTCTCCCGGTTTCATATACAATAATTACACAACGACATGATAGACATTGAACAAAAAACAGTACATGGAGGTTTGCGGAGAGCAGACGTTACTGAAATATAACAATATGTACATTCAATGCAGCCTTAAAGGAACCTAACGTTGGTAACTTCCTAGGATTTCGTGGTAATAAACAAGACCTTCCTGTACAATAAACAAGACCTTCCCGTACAATAAACAAGACCTTCCTGTACAATAACAATAAACAAGACCTTCCTGTACAATAAACAAGACCCTCCTGTACAATAAACAAGGCCTTCCTGTACAATAAATAAGACCTCCCTGTACAATAAACAAGACCTTCCTGTACTGTACAATAAACAAGGCCTTCCTGTACAATAAACAAGACCTTACTGTACAATAAACAAGACCTTCCTGTACTGTACAATAAACAAGACCTTCCTGTACAATAAACAAGGCCTTCCTGTAACAAGGCCTTCCTGTATATAACAAGGCCTTCCTGTACAATAAACAAGACCTTCCTGTACAATAAACAAGACCTTCCTGTACATAACAAGGCCTTCCTGTACAATAAACAAGACCTTCCTGTACAATAAACAAGGCCTTCCTGTGCATAACAAGGCCTTCCTGTACAATAAACAAGGCCTTCCTGTACAATAAACAAGGCCTTCCTGTACAATAAACAAGGCCTTCCTGTACAATAAACAAGACCTTCCTGTACAATAAACAATAAACAAGACCTTCCTGTACAATAAACAAGGCCTTCCTGTACGAAATAGCGTAACTCCCAGCTAACGTTACCTACTATAGTAACCATTGTTTAGAATAAGGTTACCGACATACGGTACTTTCGAGTAATGCAGTTTCATCCATGACTGCCTAGGTCAGATGGTCATAGTAACATTTATCTGCCAATGAGTTAAATCATAAGAATCCGAAATTATGTCTCAAAACATTGTTTCAAAATGTCTATAAATAAATTGAGTGCATTATTGTTTTAAGTCACAACGGGAATCTTTCACCCATACATGACACTTTTATGAATAAAATAAACATCGCTATTGGGGAGAAAAAAAATTAAACATTTTAGAGAGACATAATTCATTATTTCCACTTTAGTCGAATGACAAACATATTACAATTTAACTTGTTAAATAATGAATTTTCTTTAAATTTACAAAAACATGGAGGACACTTACACTGGCCCGAGCGAGAGCGCGTCTAACTGCCAGCTTTTCTTCTAGCGTCATCCTCTGGCGTGAGATCTCATCATCATATAAGCCCTGGATGCGCTTCTGTTGTTGGGCGTGCTCCTTTAGCAGCCAGTCCACTTTTTCCTGATCCAGCTGGCCTTGTCCACAGGTATTGTCAAGCAGCTTCTGTTCCTGCTCCTTGATACCCATGCGTTTACGGATGGCAAATTCCTTTAAATGGAGCATAATGTGATTTCACATTAGTATAATAGTAAACATGTGTTATAAGTAACATATGAAAACTATTAAAAATACCAAATAAATATATAAAATGTGCAAAAATGAGCTGTGTCTGTGCCTAATCCAGCAGGGAGAGGGTTAAGATAAAAATATAGAGTAAAGTCATTTAGAGTTAAGTCGTGTAAGTTCAGTCACTTTTTGGTGGTGTTTATTGTTTATATAAGACAGGTGTCCTCCTATCAATGGCAAATAACGATTGGTTACTAAAACAAAACCATTTTTGTAACGAAAATTGTTACTGATTTTACAAAAACTGGTACAAAACTCTGTTTCTTCAAGTTTGGTCACACATCCTGCGATATCAGTTACTAGAAAAATGTGTCCTCTACTGTGGATAGAAGGGTGGTTGGTCCTCTACTGAGGATAGAAGGATGGTTGGTCCTCTACTGTGGATAGAAGGATGGTTGGTCCTCTACTGAGGATAGAAGGATGGTTGGTCCTCTACTGTGGATAGGATGGTTGGTCCTCTACTGTGGATAGAAGGATGGTTGATCCTCTACTGTGGATAGAAGGATGGTTGGTCCTCTACTGAGGATAGAAGGATGGTTGGTCCTCTACTGTGGATAGAAGGATGGTTGGTCCTCTACTGTGGATAGAAGGATGGTTGGTGCTCTACTGTCCTACTGGTCCTACCTTTCTGACGTTCTCCGTTTCCTCGTTCTGCTCCAAAGCCAGCATGTACATAAGGTCATTCACTTCCGTCTGCTGCTGCTGTTCTAGAAGATTCAATAAGTCTTTCTTTTCCTGGACACAAGAAATTAATACCATTATTGCACTCATGCACTTTACAGACTGAGATCCATTAAATCCAAAACATCCCAATCTTTGCTGCTCGAGAAACAATATCGTCCACCATGGAGAATATATATCTGTACACATTCCTCCACAGTAATGTTGGAAATCAAATTCATACCTTTTCGGTGCAGTCCTTTGCTTTAAGTAGAGCGGTCGACTTCTCTTGTTCATGCCGTGCCATCATTGTGCCAACACTTTCCTGCAAACATATCATACATTAATGAGATTGAGGGAGTAAAATGTTGAGGGAGTAAAATTTTCACTTTAATACGATTGCCATAACTGGACAAAATTGAGAAAATTCTTCTGATCTGAAGAAATATTAATCCATAAATATAGTGAGAAATAGCAACAGAAGCCAAATTATAATAATGGTCTATGTATTTATATTGCACTAAAAACATGCTGTATGTAACATAAGTATGTATATTTCCCTGCCTTGTTCTTAATGCTGAGCTTTTTCACCACCTCCTGTACAGCCGTTTTGAAATCTCTGTCCAGAGATTGGTCAAGGTCCTGTAAGCCAGCGTTGAAGTTCGCGATGACCTTTGACTCGGTCTGAGTAGAAATATCGCCGTTGACGCGCAAGCTCTGAACAAGGGACACCGTTGTCTGGATGGAAGTATTGTTTTGTTCCTTCTCGATGTCCGTGTCTACGTGGTGCGTTGAGAGGATGTCCAAACTAAAAAAGCCATGAAATATATATACATATACCTATATATACATAGATAACAAGAACAATGAATTTGCTCCGAAGTCCAATGTTCTATCACTGTGCTACCACCCGCCCTACAATGGATACTAAATATGTATACGTACTTATCTATCTCTCTAAACATCTGCATTTTGTCCTTGAGGGCTAGAAGGCCTATAATACTGTCATCCACAGCCCATGTGCTGAAACAAAATTGAGAATATTGAAGGAAAAATATATATATTGATATTGGCTATTATAAAAGATTCCAATACATTTCTGGTAAGAATGAAGACGTGATTTATGGTAACAGAAAAATTGTGTTGGATGTCGATCTTAGCTGTAAATATTATAATTCTAACCTCAAATCTTTGATTGTGTTGAATCCTTTCTTCATAGCAGCCTTAGCATCAAAAACAAGATGTTTCCCTTGATCCTGCTGAATAAAAAAAGAATAAATAACAATTTATAAATTGACTCCAAAGGTCTACTATCTGTTGGCATTAGAAACATTGACAATAATCATCTTTTGATAATAATATTTAAATTGCACCAAATCCATATTCGAAGACTTGCTCATAGCGCTACATTATTACCCTGGTCAATGGATAAATATCAGTTACAGGTATATATAGCTTTCAAAAATCAAAATGACTCAAGTTTGATTTCAATTAAATGCACATACTATAGCATTTACGTGTAATTTGTGTCCACATAACTTAAGTGTTTTACAGTAGACTATGTGTGGTAAATTTAATTTAATTCAAATCAAAATGAGTCAAATTTGATTGAAATCAAATGAATATAAACTGTGATAAATTTAACATAATTTTAATTCAACGATTTAAATGAAATGTAAAAATCTTTTAATTAAAATGTATCTTACAACAGGATCGAGATCTGGGTTGATGACAGACAGGCAGCTTTGACACCTGACCTTGCAGCAGACTAAGAACATGGCCATCACCAATATCACTATCAGGAAACCAACCAGCAGAGCCATGAAGAAAGAGAGAGCTGCAAATCCATGCTGATACAGGGCCTGCCATCAAACAGACAATATTTGTGTTACTCTTAATAATTAAAATCTTATATTATATTGTGTCATGGATACAAAACACCTTTCTGTTGGAGAAAATTGTAAACCTTGAAAATAGTTTAGACAAGAAGCATATATACACATCTATATTTGATATATAAGCCCATCTCATAGAGTTAGAGCTAATAATATATCATTTGTCTAAATGAAAATAGAAACTTTTTTGCAGAAATTCTGTAGTAGAATGATCACCATAAAAATGCTAAATTTCTACGAGGAAATCAAAATACTTAAACATTTTATAAACATATACAAGCATAATGCCTTTGTGTCATGTCACTTTGGTTTTGTTGAATAAGAAATTATAAAAATCAATAACTTTTCAGTGGAGAGAAGAGTTTTAGTTTGGAAGACTGTATTATTCATCGAGGATCTACTTGCTTGTGAAATGAAATAAAAAATATCTCGCGACAGGATAGCAAGCAGATTGAGATAAATAGATAAAACGATGAACTCACGTTAGTTTGATAATTGTTCAACCTATTGACACAGAGGCTAGTAGTGATCGTCTGTATCTCTGAACCAGCTGGCGCCTGGAACATGTTGAAAGAAAATATAATTACAATTAAATAAATGAAAAGTCCAATCTCTACTCAACTACTGAACAAATGATATGTGAAACATGTATTGCCTTCAAAGATGACATTGCCACTTCAATATGCCAGAGCTGTTTACCATTAAGCTTTGGCATAATTTTAACACCTTTTTTCTTTAATACTTCTTTATACATTATGCCACATGCGGGTAAATTCCGCTTTTTGAAAAGGTCAGAATATTATTTTTGATACTGTGGCATATTTGTTTTGTTTTAGTTTCTGATTCCTAACTAAAAGGAAATGTTCATTTGCACTTGTTTTCCTTCCGTTATGTTCGAAATCACAGGAAACTATTTGCTCAGTTCATTTCATCATGTTTCATTATGTTAACTCATCGGAAATGATCGGTTTCACTACAAATCGTTACATAAATTCTGACGTTAGGTAACATTTTCTGTGTTTTGACACTGTGAGTGGCAAATTACACTTTTGAACTCGTGATTATGCTTTGTTAACTTGAAGATTACTCCAAAGGCATTTTAGCGGTAAACAGGCCCGATATGCCTAAATGATATACATGTATATATTTTTAACATTGTAACCTTATTCATCCTGGAGGCAAGCAGAGATCCCCAATAGTCATGATTGTGATTGGTCCAGCAGAGAGATGGTCAAAAGGTTAAAGGTCATAAGGTTAAAGGTCGTTTATGGAGAGAGAACTTACATTTGTGAAGGCTATAGTGCTGTTATAAAATGATTTTCCTTCAGGCAGATCAATTCCATTGGTACCAGCGGCATCGGCCGAATACTCAATTCTCTGATTGCTGCCATCTAAAATAAAAATAGAAATGATGTGATAACAATTGTTCAGTTACAAAGCCAGCAGACATATCACTTACCAGTAACCATTCAGCAGGACCAGCAACTTTTTGAACTTGCTAGTCTTGCGGACCAGAAACATATTTTCATTATAGGCAAACCCTGACTGTATTGCCACGGAACAAGACCAAAAAACGACAAGACTGTCAGGATACGTACTCGGAATCTGGACAATTGCCAGGGTGATGGAATCTCTGCCACTGTTGCTGAAGCCCGATGTCTGTGTCCCGGGCACAAAATTGTCCGCTAGACGAATCTGAAGTCCAGGACCTACATCCTCATACATAGTGACATCGTACAGGTCAGGCCAGGGCGAGCTTGTATGGTGGGTCAGTACAGTCGTTATGAGCACAACACGAGGCTGCTTGATCTGAAAACATAAAAATCATGTGCACCGATCATACCTTGTGTGATTGCTGAGCAACATTATTATGTTTATTTTTTATTTCATTATTATTTTTTATTATCATCATTATTAATTTTATTATTATTATTATTATTATTATTATTATCATCATTATCATTATTAATTTTATTATTATTATTATTAATTTTATTAATGTCAAAAAAATGTTGTTATTATTATTATTATTAATTATATTATTGTGAAAAACAGGTTCTCAGATGTTATTTATGCTTCAAATAAATTACTAATAAAATATCAAAACTTTCCCCATATTCTACTAGAATTCAATTCCTGTACTTATTACTTGGTCTTTATGATATGAATAATAAGATATAACTCTCATCAAATTCAATACTCATGATGTTACAATCTGTTGTGGTACACGACCCCTGCACTCTAATTACAATCAGATCTGAAACTGACCCTCAACTACTTGGGCAATCACTCATTTGACCCAATGACTGTCCAAATATTTAAAAAGCAAAAAAATCTGATCAGACTTTAATAATTATGATATGAATCAGAATAATAAAGGGACAAGACTGTCATGAAACATTGTCAAAATCTGAGCAATGTGCCAAGTAAGTGACAATACAAATATTGATAACAATAATAATAAAAATAATTACAATATGAATCTGGCCCCAAGGTTACGAAACACTTCTGAGTACGATTTCATACTCAACTAAAAATATTATTCACAAAATATCCATATAAAATTTGAGTTGAGCATGAAATTGTACTCAAAAAGGTTTCATAACTTCAGGGTGAGGATCTTTAATCATCGTACATCGTACCTCAATCGTTCTGTAAACTGTGATGTTGGGCATCACCAGAGTGTCATTTGTCTGATGGAAGTAGAGATCAAACTGCAGACCTGTTCCATCGGGGTCCTTATACAGGGTGGGAACGGAATTCGCTCCCAGGGCGATGGCATCGATGGAGGCTAGTATGGTCATCTGCAACACCATTGGTCAATATTTAGCTTTACATCGGTCATAAGGCCAAAGAAATGTAATTGCTTGTTTTACCGATCTGCCGATCACATTTTTAGACAGATTTGGTTTTAATAATTTTATTTTTAAGAATGTTTTTTTTCTAAAAGAAAATAGAAAATAAATACATTGTATGACATAAAGGACCTTAATTTGATTGCTTCAAAGGTAAATTATTTCTTAAAAGGTAAAGTATATAGAAAAACTACATGTAATTGAATTTAAAAGTTTGCTTCCTAATAGAACAAATCTTTCATTTAATTAAACATAATTTACAATTAAAATCGCTTTACATACGGCAAGTAAAATATACATGTTTGAAGAAACTCACATCTCCTCCTAAATTTGTTAGTGGAAATGTGTAGTTGATGTCGGTGCAGAGGGGGCTGATTGTAACGGCATGTTCTCCATGAGGCAGAGTGACACATGTCACAGCCAGAAGTAGGAGGGGCCACATCACTGTTCATATAAATAAATATAACCTTAGATTGAACCTCCTGAAATAAAAAGGAAACAGTAAAAATATGCAAACTGTATATGAATACAGAAACACATAAAAAGAATACAAAACAAACAAAATACACACACACACACACACACACACACACACACACACACACACACACACACACACACACAAATATATTCTATTCTAATATATTTGAATAATAATCATTTTATTATAATTACAATAATATTAACAACATTGGTCCATACAAAAGTTGCAAAATACGAAAACTTTCTTCCATACCAGGCATCTAGCTAGAGATTTCCCTGAAGATACCAATATTAAAAAAAAAGTAGCTTTAACCCTATCCATGCTGAAGGCAACCCGAAATGCCCTAAAGACTGTACCCATGTCTAATCCAGCAGGGAGAGGGTTAATATTGTCAGCAGGGAAGGCCAAGGGAATCAAGCCATGTACCCTCCATCACGTGCATGTGCAAGATTTTCAATTATCAGAAAAAGAAAAAAAAGATTAAAACAAAATTTAAAATATTGGACATTTGTAGAGATAGGCATGAATATAGCTAGTTGCCAATATACTAAATGGTCCAAGTCATTTCAATAATTGATGTACATTTATTGCCTGATGATTAAAGTTACTACATGTTAACAGAAGCAAATTTTAGCTCTGGGAACACCTTATACTAGGATATATATGTACATCGTATTTAGAAAGCATTTTATCATATTATTATAACCATAATTCAATTTCACAAATGGTAATTTCTTTATCAACATGATACCAAGGTCGAATATTGGGGTTTATTGACATTATTTACAGACAAGATCAGACTCATTTTATAGCTGATTAGACGGAATTAATTAATCCATTACAAACTAGACTCACTTAATCAGTAGCCTAGCTCCTATTCAATTTCTTGTCCATTATTTACAGATGGTATCACCATAAACCGTCAAGATGAAGCACGAAAACAGGAATAGTATGCCCTGTTTATCTTAGATACCACAACAACATGATCTCCGCTTTATCGTCACGCCCGAGCCAGCGCAGAAAACTATTTTAGCATTCGCTAAACTCGTATCCGTCTACACACATTTGTCACAGAGACAGCTACCAGTCGAGTCATTAGAGACAGATACTAGTCAGTTTACATTAGACAGTTACCAGTCAATACGGAACCCAGTAGCACAAAGAAAATTATTATTTCGTTGCTAAACAACAGCAGCCTCCATGTCCGTCGTCATTACCTGGTCATGATTCTGCGCTGTCATTGAAATTCTTGTTGTTTCTGTTATTTACAAAATGCCGGTAAAATCATTTATTAATTTACACTGTGATTTATTATTTGAATATCGTTCAATATTCATTAAGTGGCGAAAATTATGGACTTCTTTTGGTAAAATTTCATAAAATAATATAATAATGTTTATGAAATTGGACTCCAAATTCCAATAATCTGGAGTCTAGTTATTAGTTTGAACAAATGCATTACTGATTGTATTGGAAGTTTGTTATAATAATTTCAGTAATTAAAATATTTGTGGTATTTTATGGTATGAGGGATATTCCGAACTTTTATAGACGAGTACCTCTACAAGAAAAACAACATAATTCCGTACCGAGTCTCCAAAATAACATTCTGCTACTGTAAACATTTATTTATTTACAGTCATCCTTGCCAAAGATGGATGAAAAGACGAGTACAAGGAAAAAACTCACTCCATATGAACTGAAGAAATTATCCCCACAGCAACGAAGTAGATATCTTGCGGTAAGCTATCAAAATAGTAATAAATACTAATACCATTAATACTGTAATTTCCTGTATATGGCCCATGGGCTATACATTAAAAAAGATGAATTTTTAGGTGATCATTGCGGGCTATCTGCTGTTGCAGGCTATTTGACAGTTTACACAATGAAAATGAAAAAAAAACAAAAACAGCAAACTTGATCATCACTTGTGTCACTAATACTAATAGTGTCGTAATACAATAGTCGTAAATAGTAAGCTTTAAATGAAGACAATCAGCTAATCATGTGACTATTTAATTAAATTTACGCTCAAGCCAATGTCACATGATCGTGACTTAGTCCCTTGTTTTTGAGTTATAAGCCATGGGCTATCTAACAATATATTTCAGTATGAGGAGCCACCAAAGCATGTCAGTGATGCAGTGAATCAAACCAAGAGAAGACTGGTAGAGCTGAATAAAGAGAAACTCAAGTATGAAAATACAAACTATATATTATCAACTTGTCATTGTTCCCTATATTGACAAATTATATCTTTCCTTATATAGTCGTGTAGGGTGAAATATTCATGCTGCGATGTAAAGAGCTCATTCAATCAATCAAATCTTATTTATATATTCAACAAAATTAACTAAAGGCCAGTAGCCTTTTTGGACAACGAAGAATTTCCAAACGTCTACAGGCTCCAAGTACTCTTCAAAAACTTGCGGACACAGTGAAAGAAGAATAACACCAGATTATTCAAGCCACTATCCAAAATTTGGGAGAAATCTTCTCCACAAATATATCTGCTGGCCCTTAATTTATTTTGTTTAGTATATACAAATAGTACATTAATTCGGGGGCATAGCACAGTTCCTCATTGTCAACAGTGGCCAAGTAGTTCGTAGAAAAAGTAGGTTTTGCATACGTTCCATTGTTTGTGCCTTGGTATCTTGTATGTTAAGTAATATGCATGGTATTGTGTTCCAAATGAAGTAGGTTCCACGCAGTTTAATTGCAATCTAAATTT
>JAUTBT010058359.1:0-15023 GCA_032361225.1 Lepetodrilus schrolli | reverse complement strand
GCCGGGCCCCCGGGGCGGGATTTGAACCTGGAACCTTGGCTCCGAAGTCCAACTGTTCTACCACTGCGCTACCACCCACCCTTATGGATGTTGTGGGATTCCTCCTGCTCTAAACTGACAAACCATGATATAAATGAAATTCTCTTGAAAGTGGCTCTAAACCTCAATTCAAATAATAAAAACATAAAAATAAAAATAAAAGCAATGAACATTGTCCAAAAGGTGGGTTTAAACTCAGGACCTTTGACATCAAAATCAGACAATCTACCGCTGTTCTACCACCAACATCAACTATGCATGTGCAAATGTTGATATGGACAATATATTATTATGGCACTAACTTTGACTGTAGATCACAGTATGCTACATAATAAGTGTATGCCATTTGATGCCATTGATGCCATTGATGCCCACAGTGTTCTACGGAGTGTGGTATGGGAGAGCGTGCCAGAAGCGTCAAGTGCATGTCTGTTGAAGGCAAGTCGGCCCACCACCACCAGTGTGAACATCCCAAACCCGAAGACACCCAGATCTGTGACATGGGCTCCTGTGCAAAGGGCTGGTACCACACCAAATGGGCAGCTGAGGTGAGTTTCTCACAACCCTTGTGGATTTACCAGGATCAGGACCATTGCACTATAGGGCAGCTCTGTTCACCTCCAGTGAGAAAATGATTAATAGTAATGTTGCTCAGTGCGATATAAAATTGTCACACTTGTCTAAACCAGCAGAGTTACTCCTTTGAATAAGTCAGTACAGTGTTGGACTCGCATCACGACAACCTGGGTTCAAATACCAGGATTAACATGGTTCTGTTACACGGTAATAATGCCTAGTACTCTGAAAGAAAAAGATGCTGCATATGTCGACGAAGAAATGCCACGGGGCCCTGGCCCTGTGACATGTCATGTTCTGACGCCACTCGGGGGACATGTGATCAAGAAGGGAATTACCGTTGTTGGGTTAGGGTGGTGAACTGGCAGTGTGGCCATAATCCAGAATAATAGTCCTGTCTGACCAGGAGTAATTGTCATTGGTCACTGTCATGAAAGGGAATCGTTCAGTTGTCAGAAGAAGAAAAATTGTCCTTTACGTGTAATATGGAAGTTGACAATTGTGATACCATAGTATACAGTGCATTGAAAAGTATGTTCTTGTGATGTAAAAACTTTTTTTTTTTTAATTATTGGTGAGATTTTGTCCAACCTTTAAATTGGATTTTCATAGGTTTGGGATTCTTTCAACCTGACAAAGTTGGCTGTTGAACGTGACCGAGCTATAATTGTGTAGCATTATCTTTAAAGGAAAGTTTCTACATTTGTTACAGTGTTGAATCGGATGTGAGAAGTCACAGTCATTAAGTGGTCTGGTTCTTTTATCAGATAAACTTAGAGTTTGAATTAGTGACATGATGTTTGTTGATAAGAGAGATACGAAGTCTAGAGGGTGAAATCTATTCTGGCTCAAGACACAACAGATTGGGAAATAATTAATTGTAAGTGTCACAAATGAGACATTTATTTATAGTGACACCTGATAGTTGATAAGATTATTGACACATTTTATTGTTCCTTCTGTACGACAAAAGTTTACTATCGGTAACTATTGTAACAAATATGATGAACTTCAATTCCTGTATTGACGTGCATTTCTTTTTTAATAGAATTTCATGCTTGAAACTTCGAGATCAACTGTACTGGGTGTGGAGTTTGGTGCTATATAAATTAACATATTATGTACATTTTTTCATTAAAAATTTACATATTATGTTAATGTTTTCATTAAAAAAGTTATTGTATTACTATTATAATTATTATTATTATTATTATAGTTTCATGCAACATAAAATACTTTCTTTGTGGTCCATTTCAGTTGTCTGGTAAATCCGTTTTTGATAAATGAAGTAATTTAATGTCTGGAGCAGTTGATATTAAGATATCTCAACATGCCTTTATGACTATATGCACATGAAAATAGTCTCTGTCAGACACTCTGTGACGCCTTTACATTAGACAAGTAATGTGTATACCTTGTGGCTTCATTCGCGGACAGTACACTCATTGTCCTTTAAATCCTTTTGATTCAAAAGGTCAAGCCATTTTGACATTAAGAATTAATGGAAGAATGTCAAGAAATCAATGTTTAGTACAAATCAGCTGAAAAGTCACACGAGTAATATGGTTACTGTGGTTGGTAAGTCTATAGTTTATCATTCCATACAAACCTACATGAATGCTATCGTCACATCTCATATTGACTGAATATTGCCAGACGGCTTTTAAAGGCATACCTCTTGGTCCAGGAAATAGATTCTATTTGGATTTCAGTTTAATTGGTCTTTGTTGCCAGAGGTTATAGTTAAGGTCAAACAAGCTACTTTCATACAGGAAATAGCTTAACACAGTCTTATGCCATACATAGGGTTATTGTGTTTTGGACAAGGTGATTTGTCAAACAACATGTATGCTGTCTTTAGTTTTGAAAATATACATGGGTCAGGGGTAATATATTAGCTTATGTTATTTATTTTAACAATCCTATTTATTACTTAGCAGGTCCTCCTTGAACTGGCTGTTGACGTTTATCTTGATATGTTTAGTGTTGCAATAATGTAGATATTTCAAATGTAATAATGATTTGTTAATATTATCAGTAGGATAATGTTAAATAGTTTGAACAACTCTTTTCTCTTAGTCACTGTGGACATTTCTAAATGTCACTATATGAAAAGAAACTTTGTTCTCTTCAGATTGTATCTAGCCCTTGTCAAAGATCTTGAATATAATTTATTTTACGGTAATTTAAATTTTAATTTTTGTTTAATTTGGAGAAAGATTTCCTCTTCTCAAATGTGTAAAAACAAAATTAAAACTAATTGCATAATGATAGCCTCAAACATTTTTTTACAAGGAGTCAAAGACTGTATTGTATGAAACTGTGTGAAACTTCTTTTATTATGATTTCATGCTCAATTCAAAGTTTTGTTCACAATTCCCTCTAAAAAGTGTTAGCGTGAGCATGAAATCTTACTCAAAAAGATTTGTAATCTGACCTATATTAGTTATTCTATCCAGACATTTTAATCAAGACTATTTCAATATTTCATAGCACACCATATACACATGATCCTTCAAGAAATTTGTGCCATGCCAGACCCCAAGATTACGGAACCCTACATGCTCAACGCAAGGTTTTCTTCACAAATCCCCATATAAACTTTGAGCTTGGGCATGATATCATACTCAAAAAGTTTTGTAATCTCAGGGCCTGATCTATGTAATCACAATGAAGTGGAACTCTTGACATCGTTACTATAATATTTGTTTTATCCAGTGCTCAGCAGAATGTGGCAACAGTCACTACAAGAGGAAGACATACTGCTCAGCTGACGATGGGAGTTATCTCCCGGAAGCGAAGTGTTCGTCAGGCAAAAAGCCACGTACAAAGAAGGCGTGCAAGAACAACCCACCCTGTGGAGGGAAATGGTTCTCTGGGCCTTGGACTAAGGTAAGAAATGATTATTTTTGTTTATTAGAATTCATGAGATTTATCAATAGTATCATGCATAGTATAAGCAGTGCACAATAATGTGCAAGCCATGATCAATATGAGTGAAATAATCTTGAAAGTGGCTCTAAACCCCAATTCAATCAACTAACCAGGCATCTGAACCCATTTACTACTACGTGTATTTTAGTACTATTACAAATATAAAAATATATATTACCATTAAAAATGGCCTTAAAATTCCTAAAATCAAAACCATACATACAAATAGGATATATTATGACTATTATTTTATTGAATTTTTTATTTAAAAGAAAGCATATATATATTAATAATTTCCAATACCTGTGATCAAATGTAGAACGATGATCTGTGTAGTGATAAACCTGTTGGATACAAAATAAAATTGGAATAAACTACGACAAATGTGTCATACAAATATTTAATCTTGCTTCTGGGGAACATATTTTTAATTCTTACATTTTCTTCACTTATGACAAATATATAATAATATTTATTGTACATTCACATTTCGACGCAAAGCATTTTATGAAATTGTGCGGTGAACAGTGGAATTAAGACGTGTGTTCATGTGTACACGTTTAGCCTACCGTGCCATCGCCACATCTACGATAGCCACAGGAGATACTGACGATGTGTTTTATCTACTTTTATTGGACTTGACACCTCGTCAGATTGCCACAATAATGAACGTCAGCGTACAATCCCACCCCTCCTCACGTGGATTGATATCTGCTGCCCCGAGACTGTCATTAACGCAGAAATTACACGTTTTACAGACATAAGTGGCGCAGCTTTTCTCAAAGCCATTTACTAACATGCCTGACTGGCTTCTGCATTGTGATGGTATTTACTGTGGACAAACACGTGAAATATTTGCTCTGACACAAATTAAAAGTTTCTGGAATCGTAAATCTACGTCTATTGAAAGTTGTTAGGGATGTTATATTACGTGCTGTATTTCAAGTGGATTTTGCATAATTATATCTGTGTTGTACAAAACCTTAAAGAGGCAACACCTGCATACGATGTGTGCCCTTCGATTAAGCGTGTGAATATCAAATTGTCATTGATTTAAGAATGGAATCTAGAATGAACATAAAATATGAACAACGGAAAATTTACAGTTACTGGTTAATAGACTGTTTTAGTGAATGTATGGTAAACTGTTCAGTCTTGCGTTTCCATTTGTAGGCAGTTTTAAATATACTGGGACATCAATTATCTCAGTACATTTAGATAATCCACAATCTCATTAAATCCCATGACAGTAGCCAATACTGCTTTAAAAATATGAAATATTTATTGGAATGAGGATTATTTTTACAATCCATGTAATATTGTAATAATAATAATAATAATAATAATAATAATAATAATACTGTGGAGCAGTGGTCTAGAGGTAGCGAGTCTGCCTCATAACCCAGAGGTCCCGGGTTCGAGCCATCCTGTAGTGCTCTTGAGCTAAATGCTTAGATCCACGCTGCTCCAGTCCACCCAACTGTGAATGGGTACCTGGTAGGATGAGATGGAATTGTGAATGTAAACTTTCTAGAGCCTTTTCTGGCAGCTTGGGTTGTATTAGTCCCCAGGGAGTTGAGAAGTTGAATTGAATCCACATTGATACGTTGACTGAGTTAATAATGTAGCGCTATGAGCATGCCTTTGAGTGTGGATTTGACACAATATAAATGTTCACATTATTATTATTACATGTATTATTATTATTACTATGAAAGCTTCGTGAAATGCTAACCACACCTTCAGTTCAAATGGAAGTCTACACTTGACTACTCACAATAGGTTTGGGTCTTAAAGTGGCAAGATTATCTTTACAAGAGATCACAGGTCATTAATCAGGTTATTGCATATCCTGTCTTTCCCTGACAGGTACGATTATTTTCCCAAATTTATAATAATCTGGAAATATCTTTATTTCTACCTATTAGATAGTGATCACTACACATGTAATCATGACATATTTCTTGTGTAGAGATTCACCAAACTCCTTACAGCTGCATCCACGTTGTGTTTAATGCTAGGAGCACTCCTTTCATGGCAAAACAGTGTGAAGTACTCCGAACAGTAAAATCATCAAATGGTATATTTAGAAGAGGCCAGTTTGGGGATTACATTCTACTGCATTGTCAATACCACATCATATAATATTTTTAGATTTTTGTTCAAAGATTCCCGAAGCGACATTAAACTCCATAATCACTCCCTAATTGCAAGTAGTATATTCCGGGGTAGAATTAATGCTTGCCTGTGGGTCAATGGCCCTTAAAGCCACTCTGAGGCATGCTAACATAGAGTTTTATTAAAATGTAATAATATTTTAAACTATTAAAAAATAACAGATAATAAATTATGGGCCCTTAGATGTTTAGGAAGGCACTCTAGTTTCCAGAACAGAGTGTCCTCCTATTTCTACCTCTTTTTCTTGGTAATAGTGATAATCATAATCATAATAATAATAATATGATGATGATGATTATGATGATGATGCTGATGTCGGTTATGTAGGTGACACATCAGAGGAGGACAGTCTGGGATCCTCCAGTGATAGCGACGATGAAGAGGAGGATGAGAATGCAGACATTCCAAGCAATGCTACACCCAGACAAAGACACAGAAAAATGGAGGATACTGAATTTGTAAGTCCAGCAAATTATTAATTATTATGGTACTGTATTTATATAGCACCCTTTCTATATTGAAGTATATTCCAGGGTGTTTTACTTTGTAAGAAAAATATATAAATATTTTTTTTTATAAATAGCCAAATTTTAATTGTTGATTTCTTATTTAACCAAATATTTCTTAATTATCCACTTTCGTTTGTTTGTTATTTTACTAATATTTCTTAATAATTTTTTATTTTATTTTTTGATGATAGATTACATTTTTAATTTCCATTTTCACTGTAAACATATTTTGAAAGGTCATTGTTATACATACCGTAATTACTCTAATAATTCGAACAGGAGAAAATAATTAAATTTGAAAATTATCGGTGTTCATATATTAGGGACAAATTAAAGTACAAAATATGGTTGTTTCTGCTGTGATTATTTTTTCTTAGTAATACAGTGTAGTTTATTTAGTACTGTTTTGAAGGATATTTACATGCCCGTATGGGTGAGAGATTCCTGCTGCGATGTAAAGCACTAATTCATTCATGCATACATACCAAAATGCTGTGCTGATAAAAACATTGTTAAGGATGGTGTATCACAAGTTTTTTCCTCCATCAAATCACGTTGGGTGAAATCCCGTAGCGACGTAAATCAATGTGCGCATCACATTGGGTGAAAACTGCCTGTAGAGACGTAAATCAATGTTTGCATCACAAGTTTTTTCAGTTTATTATTACCCATATTATTATTAGTGATTGCAAAAGACTTTCATAGAGTGTATTTGGTTGTACACAAGACTAGAAGACATTTGAGGCAATTCTGCTGATTATAAAGCATTGAACATGCTTCTCAATTCTGCTGATTATAAAGCATTGAACATGCTTCTCAATTCTGCTGATTATAAAGCATTGAACAAGCTTCTCAATTCTGCTGATTATAAAGCATTGAACAAGCTTCTCAATTCTGCTGATTATAAAGCATTGAACATGCTTCTCAATTCTGCTGATTATAAAGCATTGAACATGCTTCTCAAAGGAGTTGAGGCCTGAGTTTGTCCGCAGTTTATGTGTTTTAATGTATCAATCTATACACATACCTTTTATTTATTTAGCCTAATGTCTTACTAATTACATGCCACTATTATAGGATATGTGGGGATTACACAAGGGGGATTTGATGTGATTATTTCAGATCTAACCTAGATATACATACGTGTGTAATAAAGACAGATTGACACACGATACTGGATATTCTTCAAGCACAATGGAAACTATCATCCCGGTACCCAGGGTTGTCGACGCGCGCTTTTGATCACGTACGAAGGACTGAGAAGGGGGAGGGACGAAAGACAGTGATTTTGACATTCCACGTGCAGCTCGTGTCGATTTCAACATCTGATTGACATGACAAGACTTACTATACATTACATACATACATACATACATACATACATACATACATACATACATAGTCATCCTGGGTACCAGGATGTGGAAACTATTCGAATACAAGTTTCAACAATGTATATATACATAATGTGAGTTTACTAATTAAGAATGTTAATGTCAATATAGTCTCGATGATAAATAGAATGACTAGGTAACAAAACGCAAGACAATAGTGTTATTTTAGAACAAAACAAGTTCATATTATCGTTGTGAATGACAGTGAAGAGTTATACATGTACTATTTTATCAATGATATAATAAATAAATAATTTATTTTTTTTTTTTAATGATCGTGTTCGGATAATTAGAAAATTATAATTTGAAGAAAAAAAATGGTCATGTTCGTATTTTTAGGGTCGAATTTTTTTTATTTCGGCGATTAATTTAGGTGTTCGAACTATTAGAGGGTTGGAATTAATAGACAAAATACTGTATAGTATATGCTAATTTGCATTAATCTGGAATAATTCATCTGCAGTTCGCAAGTGTCGCCTATACTCGTGTCATATTTTTCTCCGTTAGCAAAATTGTGATAAAAGTCGAGAGTTTCAGTCAAAAGTATTTATTATTTGTATAAATTCATCAAAAACAAATACACACATTTCACCAAGTGAACATTCCACAAATGAGTAGTATATAGAAGTACAACAAAAATATTACTTCACAAAAGTTTATTCAATTATTCATCAACACACCTCCAATATGAATGATATAATAAAGTGTTTCACCAAAAAAATATACAAACAGCCCAACACCAAACAACCCAAACACCAAATATCACTAGATATATAATGTCCGATCTATATACAAACAACCCAACACCAAACAACCCAAACACCAAATATCACTAGATCAATAGGGTCCGATCTATATACAAATAACACAAAACCAAACAACCCATCACCTTTCTATACATAAAAAATATATACCTGGTAAATTAAAAATATGTTTACATCAAATAATTATTTTAAAACACACTTATTAATCATTCGTCATGTGATCAAAAGTACGGTAGATCAAACACTTCCGATTCAAAGGAGACTTCCGGCAAAGGAAAACATGGCACAACCTACAAAACGTACTTACAAACCAAATACATGGAAGAATGGAAGATAAATGAAGTGGGGACGAAACGTCCACCAAAAAACACAAACCAGGTGGCGGTGAAAGTTCCTTCAACAAAAAAGATAGGTGGGGGCGAAACGTCATACATTCATTAATTATAGATTTACCATGCGTTAAATTATATGATGTATCTACAATACTGTTAGGTTTAAATTGTACCATTTTAATCAATTATCATTCCAAATGAACACTCATGTTAAGAATTTGACAATATTTCACAATATATGGCATTGGAAAATTGGGTCATTAGTGCATTGAAATGAACAGGTTTGCCCAAAACAAAGTCGTTGTTTACCACAAAAATATTGTCATTGTAAACTTATAATTGCCTGTTTTTTCCCTTAATTTTATGTGCACTATTTATTATTTTATTTTGAATTATAAATGTTTTCCTAAATGGTATGGTTTCATTGAGGATAGTTGACTCCCATTCGCAAAGTGATGTCCACAACAGTAAACTGAATCCATTCATTATCCATCTGGCCCCCGTTTCACAACAACATCCTAAATTTAGGAGCTCCTAACTTTAGGGCCCAGTTTATCGCCTTCTCAGTTGTATGTCGATTTAAGAAGGGATAAGACTTGTGACGTCGTCGTGAAACACTTGTTACGAGGTGACAACGTTTAGGAATGGTTTAGGAGATCCTAAATACTAGGAGGCCGTCGTGAAACGGGGGCCTGGACAACACAGACTCCAGTGATGGTCGACAAATAACATTTTGATACGGTCCCCATCACAATGTGCACGTAAAATATTTGTAGTTTAACATGAAAGCTATAGTTTGTCTTTATAATTAGGTAAACTGCAGAAAGCGTCGACTATGTAATCAGATACATGTCTTATTTTCTGTGGATAAGCATTTGCTATATTTAACAGTATGATAATGCTTTCACATGTAATCAGGTAAATATCTTTCTTTAGAGTTGGAAAATTTAGCAGTATATCAAAATAATTTACATAGCTTTTTATAGGATTTCCACCCAGATCCACAGGAATCAATTCCGAGGGTACGTGTTCTCTGTCAGACAACTGGTTGTGTAAAACCTCATCTAAGAATTGGAAGATTTGTGATAGGAATCTGTCATCATGAGAAAAGGCAATCTCAACGATTCTGACAAAGATATTTTCTGTATTTAACTTCACCAATGGTTTTAAGTTCCGCATATCGGCTATAATTTCGTCAATGTTGTATGAGTTGATGCAAGCTACAGATGGAGTTGAAGTCTGGACTGCATCCGATGACGCGTCCTGTCTGTGGACATCCTTGTTTTCATCTTGATGTCCGACTCCAGAAGACGTGACAACATGAGAGTTACTTGGCCTATGTGACGGACCATTTTGTATTTTGATCTGCTGTTCCAACCGAAGTTCAACATCTTCTGATGATGAAAGGCTATCATCAGGTTGTGACCCCGTCTGGAAAATGAAATAAATTGTTTGATTCAATTCAAGCGTTCGGTGTTCAATTCAACTTAGAAGGTATCAATTCACAATTGAAACCTCTAAATTCCAAACAGTACACCTTTATCCCCCAAATAAACTCCAACATCTTTACATTTCATTTCTAATCAACATGACCATTTTGCTTCACAATAGGATCTATGCTTATGGCGTCTATCAAGAGATATACAGCATTATTAATGTGCATGTACATAAAAATACGAATGAAAATATACTTTTCTGAAATTCTGAGTGTGTGTGTGTGTGTGTGTGTGTGTGTGTGTGTGTGTAAAATTAGTGGATGACCATGGAAGCAGATGATGCGCGCAGCATTTGTATTTCGCTCTAGCGGATAGCTCTAGCGGATAGCCAAGAGGGCACTGTTCTAGAAACTAGAGTGCCCTCCAAACAACTAAGAGCCCTTCATTAAAAAAAATCTATTATTTATTTAAGTTTTGTTGTTGTTGTTGTTGCAAGATACCAACGTTTAAAGAGATGTATGTAAACACTGTCGTAGAGCATCAAACATGAACTTTAGACCTCATGCATCCTGACTGATTCGGACATTCGCTAATTCAAACTACGGTTGATTATTTAATTCGTTTCTTAGAACCTTGACACATTAATGACTGATTCTTGTAATGTTAATTAAAATATCTAGTTTCTTAAAATTGTCATAACATATCATGCTATTACCTACAATAATTAATATTAAATAATAATAATATTTATTGAAAATCAAGAGGGCTAAAAAAAAAATGGAACGCCAGATATGAAATTAGCATCCCCGACACTGGTGTCAAGCGCCATTGGCCCGCAGGCATTAATTCTACCCCTAGACTGATTACTTTGCTAAATTTACGGCTGTGTGTGGCCCTTTGTACTAAATTGGAGCTAAAATATATGATTTCTCATCGGTCATACTCTATGTTCATAGATGCTTTATTTAAGGCAAAGGATATAGTTATACAATGTATATAGGCCCTACTGCAAATAGTAAATAATACAACAGACAACAATTCATTGTATATCACAACATACACACCCAGTGTCATGTATTTATACATTTACAAATGTGAAGGAAGCATTCATGAAAACGCTAAATATTCAGCACTTTATGTTGTCAAATCAAATTTTACAATAGTTGCAACTTAGGTAATTTGCAAAATCTGTGACATAATGATTTAAACTAAGCATTAAATCGTGACAACTACTTGTTATACCCACGCTTTCCGAGGTATATCGGTCAATGTCCCAACATTAGTGTTCATCGTTGTCAGATGGAAGGCTGTTTAATGGACATAGTATTTTATGTCAATTTTGGGTACCACAGTTCTTAATTTTGACATTTAGTGACATAGACCGTGAATATATTGAGTGTCTTCGATCGTAAATGACCGACCCACTCCCCCCTTGGACAGCCATTTTAATGTGAACACAAAGAATTATGAGACATTGGGAGGGAATTCGCGCAGAAAACAGTATGGTTACGAAATACAATTTCATTTTACCTCCACGTCGAAATGTTCAGATATGATTGGTTCACGTGATCTTGATAATATCCTATGTTTACCGCGTCAGTAGCTGAGAGTGAAAATATTTCTCAGCGGAAGTATAAATCCTTCATACCCCACAATAATACGTGTTGGGTGCATTTTTGCATAACATTAGAAGGTCGCACCATCTGTGACTTTTGCCTGTTCAGCTATCGCTGTTATGTTTTCACTAGTAATCTCTTTTACAATGACAGGTGGAAATATGTCGGCAAAATAAATTCGATATAGCAGGGTAATTTGTTTTTATGCGTCGGGTGTATAGATGTATCCCCCTCGACATCGCGGCATACTGCTACAACTTTGACCATGGTACCAATACTATTTCAACGTCGAGGATGGGCAGCTCGTTCTGTAATACACTCCTAACTATTGTATTATGTTATTATTGTTATTAGAATATTGAATATAAAGCAAATGTACACTAGTAGTCAAAATCATCATATTCTTTTCTGAATATTTCTTCTCTTTGAATGAATCTTATGTTCCTGATGCTTGCATTTCCATCATTTCTTCCACCGCACAGTACAACGATACGGCATCAGGAAAGTAATCTCCTTGAGTGTTCCTCCTATGGTTAACAACCTGCACAACGAGATCCTCCGGAAGGCCCATGGCAAGCACTGCCTCCACCTGCGTCGAGTTGTTGCTTCTGGACTTGGCAGAAGCTCCGTTGACTACTCCTATGTCTTGTGTTCCATCAGAAGGATGTGCAACAGCGTTACCCTTGGGCTTGGCGGCTTCTGCTGGCGACATGGTTGGACAACGGACGGGACTGACAGTGGTCAAATCAACCTCTTTGTTTCGGCATATGTGCTTGATGTACTCGCAATTTGTTCCGTACGTCCGATGCTCAATGAATGGGTCATCCGTAGTATCCCAGTCCCTCAGGGTCAGTCCACAGTAGAAACATCTCGCGCGGTCGGCAGACCCTACGTAAAAGAATCCTGCGAGAGACATGTTTTCAGCAGAGTGAGCCTTGGACCCTAGAGGCCATCCCTGGAAGGATTGACGCCTGCTCGTGATAGTGATGTACGACCTATACTTTGCATTAGCTTCAGCATACCCAGGACCTGCTGAAGGCGACTGCGTGGTTTCCGACCCAGAGAACCACAACTTGAGAAACGAACAACCAGAAGCATGCTTACGATGGACCTCTACAGGTTTGTCGTTCTTCTCCCAGTTCTTTACCAGTATTTTGCATGTCTCACACTGTACCTTATCCCCAGGTCCAACATATACAAACCCTGCGATAGCAAGTAGGAGTGCCTTCACAGCGCCTGACCAATGTTCGAAAGTTCGGAGTCTCCTCTGAATGTTGTCCTTTTCTTGCGTTGAATGTCCATTGGATGGCTCTGCAGAGGGTTTCTTCAGAATAGGACTTTCAAAGCAAGTCCCATATCCAGATGTGACATCGGGAGGGATAGCGGTGTTTTCTACTGACTCTTTTCCGGAGTATTCTTCGTCTGTCTCTAAACAAGATTCCACCAGATTTTGCGAGGAGAAATCCGATACACGCTTACTTCCTGGTTGGACTCTTGGTTGACAGACTGTGCCCACGGATGGAATCCCCACAGCGTCCGCTACATCCATTATATGATGTAATTATTATGTGAAAGAACAAAACGTACACGATTGCTTGACAAATAGTCCAGAATGGATCTTAAAGGGCCACTAAGCTATAACAGCTATCTTTCAAATTTGTGCCAGATCATATCTAAATATAGAACTCACTTCCCGCTTGAAGTTATGGAATTACGTTATATGATCAGTAGATCGATATAAACGCATATTGCCTATATTATTAATGTATGCGTTTTGGTATGACTCGACAAGGGCTCGAACCCTCGACCCTTAGCGATCTCAATCCAAGCCAACGCTTCATGGTATTCTTAATATATGCAGCATAACATTTTATTTAGCTAGGCTATATATGTAAACATGTGTATGTAGACTATGTAAGTGTACAAACTCTGACAAGAGAGGCACAGCGTCCGCTACATCCATTATATGATGTAATTATTATTTGTGAAAGAACAAAATGTATACAATTGCTCGTCAAGTAAACTGTGCAATAACGGCTACTTTTCAAATTTGTGCCACGTCATATCTAATAATAGAACTCACGTCCCACCTTTTCTGAGGCTATCATCAGGTTGTGACCCCGTCTGAAAAATGAAATAAATTGTTTGATTCAATTCAAGCAAGACAATACAAGTTCCTAAACGTCGAAATGGGTCTTGGGTGGGGTGGGGATGTGTGTGTGTGTGTGTGTGTGTGTGTGTGTGTGTGTGTGTGTCTGCGTGCGTGCGTGCGTGTGCGTGTGTATGTGCAGGACTGTAGCTAACTGGGGTTTTTTGGTGTATTTTATTTTTTTATTTTTTTTTGGGGGGGGGGGGGATTTTTTTCTCTCGGTAATTTAATGCAATATAGTATTTGTTCATTCTAATATAATATGATGTCCTCTTTTCTTTAAATATATGTTGTTGTTTTTACGATCCTAAATTAAATAAATGTCCAATTGTAAGTTTAGTTTTCTTTAGTATGACTTTTCTAATTTGAAATTTTGTTATGGTTTAATGAGGAAAGTCTCCATACTGCTTCATAAATGCGTACGCATCCAATATGTATTGACTCTTTAACCTGCTAATTGATGGGCCTTTATGCAATAAATGTATCATTGCATCCAAAATCTTAAATAGAAATTTGAAGTAGGAATGTTAGGGTTTGTTTCTCTGAAAGACACAATGACGAAGTACTGTACGGGCAAATTAAAAGAAAGGGTCCACAAGTGTGACACATGAGGGTGTACAATTCAAATTGGTTAAAATACCATATCATGTATGCCAGTTAGTATGTGACACCATAATATGAAACAGCAGCAGTTGGAGGGATGCAGCAGTTGGAGGGGTGTGAATCCTAGAAAATACAACAAGCATATATATACCGGTGATTCTAACATGACTTGTATGAATAACAAACTTGAAACTTGAAAATCAGGCACCGTTAATTCGAGCATGAAACACAGCTGATTTTAGAAGCATTGCACCAAAATATATTCCGGTGTTTTTTATAGTCGTGTTACACTTGGGATAAAGGCACTACTGTTTGGAATTTAGAGGTATCAGTCGTTATCTGACCTTTATCCGCCAAATAAACTCCAACATCTTTACATTTCATTTCTAATCAACATGACCATTTTGCTTCACAACAGGATCTATGCTTATGGCGTCTATCAAGAGATATACAGCATTATTAATGTGCATGTACATAAAAATACGAATGAAAA
>JAUTBT010058348.1:0-15023 GCA_032361225.1 Lepetodrilus schrolli | reverse complement strand
CTTTGACAGTGAAGGATCAGAATCCTACGCCGTAAACAGATTCATAAAAATACCACCTGTCACGGTTTATTTTCGGTAGCCTATAACGTCTTTACGATTTATTGAAACTGAATTTAATTTGCTGTTGGAAAGGAGATGGCATGCTATTCTTGTCGTCATCTCTTGGCGGATCATCTGTGTAGGACACATACAACAGGATGTCACAGTGTATGGTGCCTCTGGAGTCGATGGCAAGAGCGCGTGTAGTTCCCCCGTGTTTCCGGGGACATGCCGTTGTCCATTACATTACTCTGAACAGGAAGTCATAGCCGTAACCGATTCAACGACAATCGACAGCTGTTGTACATTTCCCAGCAACTTCTTATTGTTTCATATTTTTGTAAATGGATAGCATACGTCATACTTTCGTGTTCTGTATCTATTTTGGTCAAAACATTGGCAGAATTATTATTGATGTTTTGCTTTATGTCATTTAACCAAGGAGGATGTTACCGTTGTGGTCAAAATATTATATAATTATTATTGATATGCTTTGTTTTGTTTTGTTTTGTTTTGTTTTTATGTCACCCTTCAACAAGGAAGTTGATGGCGTGCTCCTGTAAACCTACTTACACAGATTAAATTGGGTATGGATGCTATCTCCTGTGAAGTTAATAAATCGCCTGATATTTGAAACACCCAACGCAACTTCCACGTTCAACGATACTTGTGTTTCAGGGAACTGGCTTCTTAATACCCCAATGTCAACGTTAGTATTGGAAATGGATTTTGTAATGGCTTTCTCTTGCATCCGCTTGTAAGGGGATGTTCTGCCCATTTGCAAATACCCCTGACTCTATGGCTTCCATTGAGTTATCTTTAACGTTGTCTAGCTTTGAACAATGGATCTCTGTATGCGCGGGTTCATCCATGAGAATTAAGTTGATAACAGAAGCTCCTAAAGTCCTGTTAAACTATTTGTAGAGTAACCCATAGTTTCACATAGACACACATTGACTTCCATATCGACCAACCCATTGTGAAGAGCGTATCATATGGCCGTGGACAGTAGTACTCACATTAATGGAGAAAGGGCTGTTTGAGGGTAATAATGATTCATGTAACCCTTTCCCTGCTGGATTAAGCACATGCACATCTCTTTATGACATCTCCGGTTGCCTCCAGCATGGAGAGGGTTAATAAGTTCCTACATTAAGTCCAAAGACATATTAATATGTGGATCATCTCGATGCGAACTGTCAAAATCTCTTTGTCGAATTCTTAACACGTGCCTAATGGCACTATTTCCCATTATATCTCGTATCCATGACTAGGATGTTGTACGCACGTCTTCAGAAATTGTTCCAGCTCGATATTGTTCCTATGGCATAATATAACATCGTTAGTAATAGTGCATGGGTGTTATGTAATAATTTTATATTGTGTATATACTCCATGAAGCTCTCGTAACCATTAAGAGAGCATAGCGGTCTAGTATCTGTAATGTTCTCTGATTATGACCACTACTAACGCCATGGTCTCTAATTGACTTGAATCATGTAGTACACATTAAAAACTTAGATCCGTCAGTATAAACTGATATATGGTATACGTGTACACAACTGTATTAACCCTCTCCCTGCTGGATTAGGCACAGTCACTGTTCTTTAGGGCATCTTCAGTTGCCTCCAGCATGGAGAGGGTTAAGATGTATAATTTGTTATTTTCGAAGGATCTTAATACTATAGTGAGATAGCTTACACGGTTCATAGTGTGTGTTTTTTTGTTTTTTGTTTTTATTAAAATATAGACGAAGAAAGAAGAAGAAATATCTTTATTAAACGCATACTATCACAGATTTTTATTGCCGCAATTGACCAAATACGAGTTGGAAATGCAAAGTATTTGTGTCGCAAAAATGCTTTCCATGTATCTACGGCACAGGGGAATCCCTAAACCAAATAATACAAATGGCGTATATCTTCGCTGTGAGGAGCTTCTCGCAGCGACGTTGAACAGCAACTCAGTCGCACGCACTCCTGAGAAGCTCGATGACGTATATACTTTGTGCGTAGCTATAAATATATAAAAAATATAAAATATGAAAATATTGAAAACCAGTGAGATATGCTGAAAATGTAGCTAGTTGCCCAATATACTTGTGTAGACACATCAATTGTACATTCTTTCAAATAACAATACGTTTGACCATGAACTATGTAAAAAGAAACGTGCTATTATGCCTTTAAAGTATCTAGCACATATTACATAAAATATGACATACAAAAGGTATTTCAGCCTAGCTAAACTTATTACACACTATTGTCTACATATGTACATTTAAATAAACAACTTACTATACCGTTATATAGTACCGTTATATAGTACCTCTAGTACATCTAGATCCTGTTGATACTTCAATAATAATGCAGTTCAAACAACCTCACTTCGACGAATCATCTTAACGACGGAATATCATCTAATTGTATGAATACGCCATAGGATTGTATATTCAAGGTCACCAAACTATACAAATGCATTCGGTCTATATGCACCATAGTTTTATACGCCGTTAATAACTAGATAGGACATGGCTAATAACAGGGTGATTCACGGATTTACGGCGGTGGCAGTGATCATGTATGTTCTGTAAACCGTTATTTGAGCATCGCAATTTTCATTGATTAGGATTCGCTGTGCGTTGTTCGCGCTGCAGTAGAGTTCTTCTACAAATGTATCCAATGTCTTACAAGTTACATTGTGTGTTTTCTGTACTTGTGCTTAAAGAATGTTTGATGTGCGATATTCGTTAAATTTATTTTCTGTATGATATTCCAAAATATACTTCGTTACAGAATTTCTGCGAAGGATTGTTTGTTTTGGACAAGTTATATACTATTTTAATGTAAACTACTACTACTACTACTACTACTACTACTACTACTACTACTACTACTACTACTACTACTACTACTAATAATCATAATCATAATCATAATAATAGTAATAATATTAGCAAAATTCATCACGAGTTTTGAGGTAATCTGACAGAAATTGACTGGGTTGCGTGTAAATCTATGTGATGGATCACGTGATCATAATTAACCAATCGGCGTTCATAGTTCGTTACATACCGGAAATAACACCTCCCAATAGGTAGGGCATTGCATAAAATACTTTGTTTTTCTGGATGTCGCTGTTGGTTGATAAACTATTTTTTACCTCCGAACTTCCGGCATATAATATACTATTTTCAGTACAAGTAGTTCACATAATGTCTGTATCCCTTCTCACACAAATCAGAATAAATATAACATGTTTAGAACGAATGTGTAGAGCCTAGGTTGACGTAAAATAAAAATTACACGGCGGTTAGCCCTGAAGTTGGGGACGCCATGTGGTTTATATGACAATTATAACTGATGAAAAACAGTCTAACATGTCTAACTAAACTGCTGATTCGAGAGGAAAACAAACTGGAACTGAGAATATTGCTTGGAAATGGTTAATTGGGTTAATAAATGGATTTCCTGTGACATAGCTTGGGACAAATGGACAAAGACAATGAAATTAGTGTGATTAATTTTAAGGCAAGCACGAACGGGAGTAGAAGACGTCGCTTCATCTTTGGGTGACACCATGGCGCTGACGAAGGAATACAAGAATTCAAATGTGTCAGTGTTGAATGTGTGTCATGCATATATATGTATTTTCGTCATGCTGTTCTTGAAGGAGTATACCTTTTATGTGAAATTAACGAAGAATAATGGCAACGGGGCCGAGATGTGAATACAGAGTCACCGAGAGGAATAATCACGCTGTTATAAACTGACGAGCAAAAGAAAATGTACATCGAGAAGCCGTTGTTAGTCAACGATAGCGATCTCGGTTTCCGCGGTTAATCGTGGTATTTCCATTGTCTGGTTCACAGTTAATCGTGGTCTGGTTCACAGTAACAGTGAGCGCGTGTATCAAACCTCGCTATTTCTATCGGTACCTGCGTAGTGAATTAATTCATCGTCGGACAGCATATTTCCAATTTCATTGAGCATATGTATAGACGTATCCGTGGATAGACGTATCTGTGGGTAAACGGATCTGTGGGTAAACGTATTCGACTCTGTTAAACTATTATTTTGCTGTTTGGGCTCTTTCTTTAAATTTGATTTAATGTAAATTCGAGTTATTAAAATACGAATGCTTCCTGTACATGGTAAGTGTATTAGGAATACTTCATAAAATAGATTGACACCATACTTTTCATTGAAAAATTAATCCTATTTGCACATGATATTATTCAAACATAACTACACTGAATATGTAGATGCTATATTATTTTAAAATAATGTTATTCATGTAAAACTCTCATGGGACTTTAGGAACGAGCAATAATGACGTCGTTACAAAATATAACCCTTAAAAATACTAATGGTTATTAATTTTCTCATATTCTCAGGTATCTTCCAATTGTATGTGATACAGAACTGTAGGCGTACTATATGCCAAAAACGCATTACAAACCCGAAAGAGGCGTGAATTATATGTAGGTTCACAAGATGAGTATTTTTCAGTGATCCACGTTGAACATTTTATATTGCAGGTTACAAAATGTACTACAATATTTTCGTGTAATTTAGAAAGACCGGATTGTATTTCTATACCCAAGTTTGTAATAATCAGTAGGTAACGTTGCATACGTAACGCTGAAAAGTAGTGCGTTCCTCAATTGATACAAAGTCCAATGGTGCTCACACGTGCAGCTTCGAGACGCGAGAACCCACCCCTTAGAGAACAGCTACTGAAGACATTACCAAGGTCAACGTTCTTTGAGACCGGTGTATTCCTGCGAGGCGGGGGCGGGCTATAGGTGTGTGTGTGTGTGTGTGTGTGCGTGTGTGTGTGTGTGTGTGTGTGTGTGTGTGGTGTACTTCACTGCTATATTCTGCCGCGGGGGAAATTGATCTCAGCGGCAGTAAGTGGGCGACCAGTTCATTACGTCAGCTGGGATTTCTAAATGTGTGTCTGGATTTATGAACAGAATGGCTGGTTAAATGTGATGTTGGCGAGCCAACAAATTAGATGTAGTGGCCAAATCAAACAGTGCAATTGTGTGTGTGTGTGTGTGCGCGCGCGTGTGTGTGTGTGCGCGTGCGCGAGTGTGTGTGTTGTGTGTGAGTGTTAATGTGAGTATCCATGCACGTATGTGCATGAGAGAGAGAGAGAGTGAGATAGAGGGAATAAGAGTGAGATGGAGAAAGAGAGTGAGAGAGAGAGAGAGAAAAAAATGGTATGAAAATGGAGGTCGGAAAATAAAAACAAAATATACTTAGTATATAGTTCCAAGTCTGATATCACTTACCTTTCTAGTGTGTTTATGTACAACGCTCTATGTACAATACTATCTTTCAATTAATCATTCATTATGTCCGGTCAACTTGTAAACCACATATTCTTAGCAGATAATGATATAATTATCGAGAATGGATTCGCTTGTATCCATTATGCTCATTCCCCACGTGTCAAATATCCGTATGAATCCATGTAATGATCATTATCAATACTAATACGATCCTATTATATTTACCAGGGGTTATCAATCAAGCATGTTTTACATCGCTAATTGTCAGATAAAGTGTCACTGAACACTGCAATTATTGATTAATCAAAGCTGTAACAAAAGGAAACAAAACTGAAAATGACGCTTGTTATGAAAGTTTCAATTTTCGCTTGATCTAAAAATGAACTGAAATTAAATTAGTAAAGCTATAGACCACGAAGAGATAATAATTTACAAACCAAAAGGCGGAGAAAGGTAGAGAGAGAGAGAGATAGAGAGAGAGACAGAGAGAGAGAGAGAGAGAGAGAGAGAGAGAGAGAGAGAAAGGTAGAGAGAGAAAGGGGGAGAGAGAGTGAGAGAGAAAGAGATAGAGAGAGAGGCGGAGAAAGGTAGAGAGAGAAAGTGAGGGAGAGAAGGAGATAGAGAGAGAGAGAGAGAGAGAGAGAGAGGGAGAGAGAGAGGGAGAGATAGTTTCAGATAGACAGAAAATGCAAACCGTGGCAATAAGACAGGCATCGAGAGCAGTACATAGGGGAAACATAAAGAAAAATAGTAGATAAATAAAGATAGGAGATTACTGGAGGAATCTAACATGGGATAGACGAGACATATGGTAAATTGGCTTTTGATTCAAAGCGCATTGAAATCAATAATGTAAGTTCGCCACAACAGAGGAACGTAATAAATTATATAAAGCCAGCGATTCATGAAAGGCTCCTGTTATTAATGGCAGAGAGTCGCCGATTTTGTGACTGAGTGATAGAAACTATCATCGGACTTAATGCGTCTCTCATAATTATGTCTGTTGTTTGCCTTTTACGACTATTCATCTAGAAACTGACGTATAACATCCAGACATTTTTAGTTTTTTTTTGCAAAATAACAAAACCTTTCAACACTATACATAACACACACGGGGTATTCAGGACCTATCTATTCCGGATAGATAAACTAAATTGGTTTCATGACATAACGTGACGCAGGGGATAGTCACGTGACTAGACGTGACGCCGCGCACGTTTAACACTAGTTTATAGTGACATATATATAAATAAAGGGCGAAACTGGCTTCCGGTCCACTTGCAGGAATCAGAAATCAATATCCCAGAGTCATACGGCGCAAGTTGTATGGTGCGTACATCACAGCAGCAGTAGAACAAGGGGCAAGGAGTCGAGAGCGTCGCGGTATTTATGAAGTATATCTGTTCGTAAGACCATCGTAAGCCTTCGTCAGGCTTGTCCGTGTGCTGTACCTCACCCCGTTATTACAAGGGTAAGCCGTGATACTTTACTAACATCTTTTTCAGCTTTCTTTATAAGCAACAGTTGGTTCTTTGAGCCGCAACAGGTAGTTGTGTGTATTTAACAGTGTTGCCGTATGGTTGTCTCTGAGTTGGATTGGTCGGTGCCAGCGGCAACTGTTTTTCAATAATGATCTTATGCATGTTATTTCTAGTTCTAACCAATTGGAAAGGTAATCATCCAGTGGTTCTGTATTGCTAGAATGTTTAGGATTACAAGACTCCCGGTAACGTATAGATACGAAACGTTGAACTATGTTCCTTGGCATTTTTATTTCGCTGTGTGTTTCATCGTTGGGTATAGCATTGTTACAGCCATGCCATTAGGGTATCAGTCCTGATAAGTATTTTCCATATGGGAGCCGTACAAGCTTAGAAACGATGTTCGATCCTCATTCCTGCTTACATACCTCAAGCCTCGGAATAAATGGATACATGACTCGATTGTATGATACTTAGGACAAATACATATATTTCTGACATATTTTGCAAACTGTGTTTTATGGCTTATTTTGCTGATTTAGCATACTTTCACAGGATATTAAAACGTAGGCATATTGTTTCCTTTGCGGTCTAATAAAAGCGTCCTCAATAATTAACACTTCATAATGGAGAGGTATTTGCTAATAGATTCTTGTCATCAGCATGGCGTGGCGAGGTAATACATTAGTAGGCATTACTGGAAAGAGTCCCACATCTGAATACAATCTTCTATAGCATTTTATTTGGAATTTATAAACAATTATGACTGGGCGTTTATTTCCAAAGTGTTTGCATTGCGTTTGTACCTGTCGTGACAGTACAACACAAAATTATAACAATTAAAACAAGAATTTTAACAGGTTCAGTAATAATTTCAGTACAATTCTAGCTAATATTATCGTAATTAAAAGTAAAATTATCACAATTTTTAAATTCCAACAAGACTCAGAACTACCATGATTAAATCCATTGCAATATATTTAATACAATATTGTGAACTTTCTAACCTATACTTGTTGTTTGCAACAGTAAATATACTAATTTGTGATTATTTCTTCCCTATTAGACTAACTATTATTGATTAGCAATAACTACCATATATCTGGTATTACTATACCACGTCTTCAATCCATAAGGTGACAAACCGCGATAACAATGAAGTAATGAAGGAATATTGGTAATACTATCTTGTTACCAATACCAAAACACGAATTCATGTCATTAAAAATATACAATTATAAATATTTCTACTTTAATGATAACATTTCCAACGATGTTATAGTAAGTTTGGTTTAGACAAAATTTAAACCCATACACTAAGCATACAGTACTGGTAACCATATTCCAAGTGAACCTTAATTATAGCCGCCATTGTTCGTTCGTGCAATCAGTATTATTGTGCATTGAAATATCCAATACAGTAAATATGATATAGTGTCTATGTTTGCTTTGTACTATTCAGTATTTACTTAGAATCAATGTCCTCTCATTTGTCGCAATGCAGTCTGAAGACACAGATGTTATGGACAATTCCGGTGGGTGTGATCTATGCGTCGGGTTGGTTGTATGGATATTGATGGTTGGATGAGATTTTGTGTGTTTCAATACTCCTCATTTACACCATTTAAGGAACGGTAACCACTGGGGTCAGAATACTCTATCAAGCAAATATTTATCTGTGCATGGTGTTGAATATCGATTGAAAGTTTAATGAAAGTTTATTGGAAACCATAGAATATTTCTCGCAGCTTTACCGTTTACTGCAACATTCAGCACTACGGATATTGCGGGTTTCCTCCTGCTCTAAAACTGACAAGCCGTGATATAAGTGAAACAATCTTGAAAGCGGCTCTAAATCCCACATAAAAAAAAAGAACACTTCAAGAACTTTCTATCTTCGTTTTCATTTAAAATGGCTACACAAAATATTTTTTTTTATCAAAGCTCAATGCATACACAAACTATACAATGACGTGAAGTAGAATTATCCCAATTGCCGGTAAAGTCGGACATTAGAAAGAGTATGTGTTCACAATGTCCCCAGAACGTATCCATAGAAAAGCTATATTATAATACTAAACAGGAATATTATCACCCAGTTTACCATTGGACAATACCCATGTACAGTACGCACGGTTTGAGTACTGCACAGTCCTGTACATGCGGCTTCCACATTCGTTAATAACTGAAACTGTGCTATAAATCCTCTTTCGCATTTTTAAAGTATTGGTCACAGTTGTAATAGTACACCGTTTATTTTGTTTCAGGACACGCGACATGAAAGCTGCCACGGTGATCATTCTATTCACAATAGTTGGGGCCAGCATAGCGAATTTGATTGACGGTGAGTATAGTTTGGAAATATTGCAACATAAAAAATACAAGGTGTACTGACCTACTTCAAATACAAGCCAATGTAACCTTAAGACAGGACCACTGTGAATTAGTTCCTTGCAATAATCTAACTGTTTGCAATCAATCAAACAGTTCCGTGCAATCGGTTAACTTCTTACAATTAATTAGCTCCCAGCAATTAATTAACTACTCGCGGTTAACAGTATATCCTTGCAAGCCAATATCACCTTGCAATACTTCTTCGCTAAGATTAAATCTAACTTTTCTTATCGAAGAATGTCTACGGTAGTATTCATGAGGGATACGATGAAGCACAATTACTATCTAGTTTTATAGTTGTGATGTATATAACCTCATTCTAACATGTGACTCCTTAGTTAGCCATGAAAATTATAGGATCTTGTAATACGTAGGATAATTCATTGACGTTGGTAGAATACTTCCTTGATCAGCATATATATATAATTGCTAGAAGGCATACAATCGTTGACTAAATGTTACTTATGAAAGCAAAATACATTCATTTGAAATAAGTATCAACAACTTTTATTTGTATCACCGCATGTTGTACTGTCGACTATTATTGCATACTTTTAATGGAAATTGTCTTTCGAAAAATGACCAAATTAATACTGTTGAATCACAATAATCCATCCAACGATATATCTTTACTGATATGCACCAAGACTAACGATTTGGTCTGTCAGTACCAGCCGGTGCTCGCAGGTTTACTGCAACATTCAGCGACGTGATACAAGTGAAAGAATTATATATATATATATATATATATATATATATATATATATATATACAAAATAATAATAATAATTCCAATAATTAATGCGGTAGTGCATAACAAAACAGGTCGCAAGTGTTAATAGAGAACACAGGTTGATTTGATTGAAACAAGTCGCGGGTGTCCATAGATCAAAACAGATACCAGGTGTTAATATACTAAAGCAGGTCGCCTGTTAATAGAACAAAACGGGTCGCATGTGTTATTATCTTTTCGTGCCTGTGATGGTGATAATAATAATGACTGACTAAGTGCTATACGAGGTATATCTCTAGCTTTGCACAATTGTACGTACTTAATCACTTATCTTTCACCTTGATGTCGGATATGGCATTCATACGGATAAACATACGAGCTTTGTTAGATAGGTTTACGATATTGTTTGCGGGACTTGATTACACGTTTTCGTTTACAAAGAAATGCAACGTGACCACGGACTCGTGGGATTTCTCTTCGATCGATTTACCCATTGAGACAATGCTAAGTGAGTCGGCCAGAGTAGCTAGCTGTTTGGTTTCCTCATCTGCAGAATTTAATAATTATTGTATTTTGTACATGATTGTGGTAATTATGTAACGATTGGAATTAGTTTTTCTTAATTACTATTATTATTGTAATGGCATATTTTACATTAGACACATTCAATCGTCGACCTTACAAGTAAGATGATTTTCTTATTTGCATTGTATGGTGTGATTTATGGTAAATTTAACACAATCTAATTTAATCAGATCTTGTTTCGCTGTATAAACATTTTGACATTCTTTTGCTAGCGATGTCCAAATGTCTGAGCGTCATTGTTGGATCTGATCTTAATTAGATTGAATTTAACACGACATACTTCTACCCTGCGTAGATTCATTGACAACTGGCGGAAGGCCTTTGACAACCATGAGTATACTTATGGATCTGTCCAATGCTTTCGATTGCCTGCCTCATGCTCTGCTGGTGGCGAAGCTACACGCCTATAGGCTATCAGGTAGTGCCGTGGCACTAATGAGTAGCATCAGATGTCAACGTGTGAGATTGGGATCCAATTGCAGCGACTGGTTAAATATTATAAAGGGAGTTCCCCAAGGATCAATCCTAGGTCCTTTACGTTTTAATATTTCTATGAATGATATATTTTACTGGATATATGATCACGCTGTCATTTTCTCATAGAGATCCTGACAAAGTTAGGTCTGTCCTCGAACAAGTGCAACCTTAAACTGCAGTGGTTCGAGGACAACCACTTTAAACGTTGGCGCTAATATAATCACTTGTGACGACAGTGTTATTCTGCTCTGTGTAGATATGCCGACTTTACTCGCATACCCGGTAGTTCTGAAATATCCAAAAAGTCAGCAAGGAAATTAGCATTCCGTTAAAGACTTAGTCAATATCTCACCGGGTAGGGGAAGTCCTTTTAGCTATTGTCCTATTGTTTGGCATATTTGCAACATGTCCAGCACATCTAAACTCGAAATAAAAATCAAGAAAGAGCTCTAAGATTTATTTTCGACGACTACAATAGCCCCCTTTCATGCCTTCTACATAAAGCTGGCACTAACATTCTACATAGCAATCGCCTGAAGCTCATGGCACGACAGGTATTTATCCCGTCTCTATATACAAACTTGAATAAATATTAAAAGATCGACCTACTTACTAAGGCAGGCTTTCAAAGCATAGTTACCCAAGATTAAACACTAAATTTGGACTTAATTCTTTGCATATGAGGACGCCAGAGTCTGGAACAGCCTACCGAATGAATTTCGGAAACCGAGAACTATAGCGACCTCTGCAGGCTAACCGGAACTGGTCTGGCCCCATATGTAAATGCAATATGTGCTCCCTTGGTACCTCTTCTGTGAACTAACATTACCCTCTTATTTTAAACTTGTATCTTAATATGTTTGTTATCCATTTCTATTGTATATATTTGTCGGAATAATAGCTTTACAGAACTAACGATTTTTTTGTTATTTACATATCCGACGTTAAATAAAGTTTCTTCTTCTCATTCCTTTCAACTCGAATGTCATATTGTATGATAATGCAGTGAAATATCATTTCTGTCAAGTAATTTTCAACAGTAGACAATCAATATTTCCACAGATACGTCCAGTCTGTTTGTATTACTGGCGTAGTCGGTGAGAGAACACTAACGCAATGTAACACTATGCAAAGACCCACTAACTGATACACTCTTTTTCTAATTACAATTCCAACTTTCTCCTATTAGAACTCCCCGGAGGTATTTTTCTTTAGTATTCCTATGTGTGATGAAGTAATTATACTTGTAATAAAGAACGTTTGTTTTTATTCATATAATGCATTTCAGCAAAGGAATTACTCCCTTTTCAATTAAAAAATATTAAATTACATCTGGAATATGTACATTACATCTCCATTGAAACTAATTTGAATTAGATTGGTTGTTAATTTTAATATATGCATTTCGGTGCTCACGTAGTTATTTTGCCAGCAGGACACTCTGATTAAATAATTTACATCAATAATGGTTTGGCAAATGTCAATTTAAGTCATTGGGCTAAACATATATTTGTTTAACTGTTAAATTCCTGAAATACGTACCTTCGTGGAATATTATGATCTGATAATGCAAACAGGCAGAATAAATTTAGCAATTACGTGAAAGTAACCATTTGTGTATTTTACTGAAATTTACTGGCATTTTCAGTATTATTTCTATTGGGATATGATCAAAGGAAATTTATACTAAGGTTGGATTGAATCGAGTGGAAATATATAGTATATAAAAATAACTACTATGTACTTCAGATTTTATGTTGTTTTCCTGTTATTCTGTGAAGCGGTACTCGTATATCATCTGTGTATATTTTAAGAGTAGGTGTTTGTATCCAGTTTCAGGTATGTACACAAGAATAGCACTAAAATAACATTATGGATGAGACATTAACCTTTAGAATGCTTACACACACATTATAATATTTCCACATCTATAGAGCTGTGAGTGCATTAAGGGTTTTCAAATCCTGTCGTCACCGTTGGCAAAGTTCCTATTGGTCACCAAACAATACATTCTTAAGGAGTGTTCCAATGTTCATTAAACCAGTATTCTTGACCAAAGTCCAAATTGGTAACCAAACAATGTCTTCGACTGTGGGTTCGACTGGGTGTTCAAATGTATGTTCCGATGCTCATTAAACCATTATTTTCTTGGATTACTCTCGACGAAAGTCTAAATTGGTAATCAAACAGTGTCTTCGAATGTGGGTTCGACTGTGTGTTCAAATGTGTTATTTCAATGTTAATTAATCCATTATTCTCTTGACTAAAGTCCATATTGGTAACTATAGAGTGTCTTCGAATGTGGGTTCGAATGTGTGTTCAAATGTGTTCCAATGCTCCTAAAACCATTATTCTCTTGGATTAGTTCCGATTAAAGTCTAAATTTGTCATCAAATCCTTATTCTTTTGAAACAATCGTGTTAAGCTCAATTCCTCAACTGTATCATGAATTGATCCATGAATATTTGGATTCCGCATTTGTTAATAGTTCAAATATTGGATTTCTTCATTTTGTGTGTGATCGTATCAACAGTGACAAGCTGTCAACTCTGAGCACTGTCACCATATCAGTATTTCGTCCTGGTTCACGGCCCGAACTATGGCTCCTTATTATAAATATAACATTAATCTGTGTGAGAGACAATCCAGAAATACCGTATAGTTATAGTCACGACACGGACAAAGTGTGGGTTGGCACGCATATTTGTGAGTATATGTATGCACACAAGTGTGTGTCTATGTGTGTGTAAGTGTTCGTATGTGTATGTGTGTGTGTGTGTGTGTGTGTGTGTGTGTGTGTGTGTGTGTGCGTGGTGTTTGGGAGAAGGGTACTGCTTACTGCTTATTCGAAAATGTTAATGACATAAACGTAATTCAAATTATTGAATATACTGATATAGATTTAGTAATTAAGACATGGTTTGTTGTTTCTTCGTGAATTAGCCATGCGAAATTTATATTTAAATTCCGATTCATACTGGTCACTTTTGTTAATACTATAAACTACACACATTACAATGGTTCAAACTTGCATGCACATTATTTATCTTGAGCTGTGATTATAAAAAATATATATAGATTTATAATAAATAATTATAATAATAAAAACAAGGTCTAGATTTTTTTTCAATCGATATTTCATTACAATTTAATATTTTAATGCAAATAAAAAGTACTTGATGTGTGTTCACGCCTGCCAATCATAACTCAGGAGGGAGCTGTGAAAGTGGGTCCAGCGTCGACGTCATTACTGAGTGTCCCTAGGGAGGGGATCCGTGCTCCAACCAATCAACGAACGTCATGCCAACGCCAAATATTTCTCAATCAGTCATAAATAATGTATTGATTACTTGAAATAGATACCGGTATTGCCTTCAAACACTCTTCTAATTGTAGAACATAAATATGTATGTCATTAATATAGATCTGACGTTATCGATCAATAGAAATATGAGAAATAATAAACTATATAGATGTTTGTTCAGTTTTAATATGTATAAATGTGTAATGTATAATGTATAAATGTATAATGTCTAAATGTTACAGTTTTAAACATATGGGTGACGGGATGCCATCTTTAACCAAAATACTATAACGTGTCATGTAAAGACAGCAATATTTGCCTCATTGCCCCGGGTGGTAAATTTACCCTAGTGGGCAAAATGTACACCGGGGCAAAGTGGATCCTTGTATAGTAAGGCTTAAGGTAAATAAGATATACATGCCCCGCCAAACCTGGACTGTCAGACGTGATGGGAAAGATACTAACATTGACATAATATTAACAGTGTAATAACGAGAGCACGTTTTGGCCTTTTAAAATAGCGTGTAGATAAAACTTGGTGGGCGGGTGGTAGCGTAGTGGCAGAACGTTGGACTTCGGAGCCAAATGTTCCAGGTTCAAATCCCGCCCCGGGAGCACGGCATCAATGTTCGCGAAAGTTACTTTTCTGACGCGATATTGATAGGATGCGCTGTCTGTAGAGTGGCAATGCAGTTATCATCCTTGGTCTTG
>JAUTBT010058337.1:0-15024 GCA_032361225.1 Lepetodrilus schrolli | reverse complement strand
CTCTCTCTCTCTCTCTCTCTCTCTCTCTCTCTCTCTCTCTCTCTCCCTCTCTCTCTCCCTCTCTCTCTCTCTCTCTCAATCTATACACCACCCTCTGGTCTGAATATATCTACAAAGGAACACAGCTTACAGCTATTAGTCATTATTTCGGAAGAGTATTAATACTTGAGCAATAGGCAACTTATGATGCTTGTCCTGAACTATGGCAAAACCACGTGTTACTGGTGCCAGCATAACAACTCCAATCTAGTATGCATGTAAGGTTGTAATGTTGTAATGCTGGTATCACACACACACACACACACACACACACACACACACACACACACACACACAGACACATCATGCTACCACAACCGATAACACGTATAACGGCAGTTACTCTAATTAAATCAAATAAACAAGAGCTCTTGACTTAGTGATAAGATATAGGTATTTGTTTGTACATCTCGCCATGTATATATTCTCACGTCAGGCAGGAGGAGAAAGGTGTGACGAGGTGATTCGTTATTCCGGTATCAGCTGACCATCTGATGAAAGGTTAATTGCTGCTGACAGAGTTACCTCTGTAAGTCTACACCTCAATCACAGATGTTCAGATGGTCCAGACCGCAGGTGGCAACTTTACAACTGTGGACATTTAATCGGAAGTGCACACTGTGGGATAGAAGATTAGGAGTAGGAGTGTCTCCAGATCTTCCTAGTAGAACATTTACTATTTTAATATTTAGCATCTTACATAACTATAATCCGTGCAGTGGCCCGGCATCAATGTTCGCGAATGTTACCTTTCTGATAAGATCATGATCTAGGATGTACCGTGGCAATGCAATTATCAACCTTGGTCTATCAGGAGCAGTCGGTGCTCGCAGCTTTACTGCGTTCCGCGCTACTGATGTTGCTAGTTTTCTCCAGCACTAAACTAATATAAGTGAAAGAATCTTGAAAGTGGCTCTAAACCCCAATTCCAAAACAACAATCCCCCAAAGAAAATCTATAATCCGATATATTTTTGACTAGTATTAGTGTTTGTACATTTAATACAGAATAACTACACCACAAACATGTTGAATTCATAATGAGCAATTGCATGTAATAAGCTTTTTTGAAGTATTTCATAGATGGACGAACAACACATGGTAGCATAGTATATCTTATGTGACTACGTGGAAGTGCAGAAGCACACACGTCACGCGGTAGTGTATCAATAGTTATTATAAGTAAATTAGAAATGCATATCTAGACTCATTGTCAATTGAATGAAACACCTATTTCCTGAAGGCAATGTACTTCTGTCACAGCTTGTGTCCGTCTAGCCAAATCTTTACGAAAATATTGCATTTCACATAATATTGCCTACACAGTCATGTGACACCTTGAAATAAATCAACAACACATTGTCATATAGACTAGATACTAGTATATACTCTCTCTGACGTTCTTTCTCCCGTTGACGTTAATTCTGACGTCGTCTTTTTGTGATAATGCAACGTGATAATAGATGCAGTATATAAAACATATTGATTTACTGTATGTGTTACAGTACGTGTGGTATTTATTGGCCTAAGACTGTTATTTTAATCGGGATTTGCCGGTAAAATAGCATAACGTTAGGATAGCTAATTACCCCAATCCTGCAGTAACACGACTTGAATTCTATGGACATCAGTAAACATCGTGTAAAGCCTCATATTGCCCTGGGGTATAGTCAGGTCACGCAAACCAAGTCATGTTTGACAGCCAATCAAATACAATAATCAATTTGTTATAACACGTTTAGATATACAGGTCAGGTAACGTCGTCGAGAGGAAGATATAGGTAGTGTTATATAGCAGGGGGGGGTATATCACTACAAATACTAAGAGCACCTTCAATGATGGTTTTCTGAAACACATGGGAATGTTCTCCTCACATACGTTACTGAAGGAGGCAATGACCTTGTATGTCAGAAGATGTTTCACGATGCCTCGTTTTCTATCCAGAATGACAAACAGAATGATTATCCAGGGCCGTATGTTTAATTCAAACGTCGAATAAAGAATTTTGAATTGTACAGTAGTTCATATGTGTATTTTGATAGGTTATTTATATGCTTCTTTAAATGTCTACAGTTTACGCTTAAGCAATGGCCGTAGTCATAGAATCAACATGTCAGTCCATGTATACTGTTGTGATGCAAGGTATATTCAATACCTAGCATTACCACAGTATTACCACTCAAAACAATAATATCCCACCGGAAATCAATTATCAAGACGATGAGCATCGCAGCCAGATGTGCGCACTCTACCGGAAGTTTGTCGTTCTCAATCAGACATGAAGGGAAAATACCGGTTGGGTGTGAAATACGATAGAAAGGACTTGGAAATAAAAATTGATATAATTAAATGTGAACCAATACATTTTCACATACGAATATTGTAAAGTATCACATAGTGTCATCAACTGTGACTCGGAATATACAGACATACTTAATGGCATCATATAGCGAGTGTAAACCATCATGGTAGTAACATAAATTTTATAGTGTGTATATATATATATATCTATATATCTATATATATATATATATATATATTGTAATATGATAGGAGATAAGTATCCGTCTTCGGTGTCGCCAGGATGCCTGGACTGGTGGACGACATCATAATAGTAATTACTTCATTTGAAGGCAATAGCCTAGACAGCCTCCAATATTTCAATTAGGATCCGTTTACTGTTAACTGGAAGCACTGTCGTCCGAGTCTAGGCAGTCAGTAGCTCCACCAGCGCAGTAATATGTCGCAAGTGTACATACACTAATTCAACGAATAATCATAGCTCATTCGATGTACTTTTAACACGCGTGGTGTTCTGTAGACTAAGTAGGCTACACTTAGAACGTTGCTTTGGAAATTCTCGAACTAGTGTCCAGGATATACGGTCAGACGTTTAGGACTACGATAGAGTACATTATAAATACACGACAAATGCCAACTGAGCTCTTGAAAGTTGAAGTTTGGTTCACACTCAAGTTCCTGTTTGAAACTGGTACCCCCACCGGTAAACGGACTAGGTCGCTGGAGTAAGTTATCAGCAATCACGGAATGTCACTTCAGCCGAGTTGACGGCTGTGATGGATGTGCCTGCATCTCATAAAGACGACATAGCTGATGGATAACTCCACAGAGATGAGATTGACACCACGGCTGATTGATATCACGGCGCTAGTGTAGACTCCCAGTATCAAGACAGATATGTGCTGGCTGTTTCAAGAATGAGCCGTCAATAAAATGAAATGTTTCATCGACGACTGTCTGTTTATGTGTGTCTGGAGGAGATAAAGCCATCGTACTCCGGCTAATGGATATTATATTCCTTCATTACTTAGTAATAAGTGAAAGGGAGGTTTACTGCTAAAATAATAATTCAATCAATTTAGGTTCGTGCCTTTTGGTAATATATTTTCACGCGAACTAGCGAGTATGGTATCTGAGTATGATCGATATACACTGGATACTGAGACACGCGATTTGCTGGACCTGGATCTACCAGAGGCCCTCGAGAAATCGCATAATGTGTTAGATAAAACGTAAATAATATGTAGATAAACATCCAATGCTGGCTCCTATACACACACATATGTGATATCGTTCCGTGCATGGAAATGATTGTGAAGTCGTATAAGTACAGTTTATAATACACTGGTTTGAGAAATTGTTGTGTTAACGTGTGTGTGTGTGTGTGTGTGTGTGTGCGTGTGTGTGTGTGCGCGCGCGCTAAATATATCATCTCCCTCGTAATGTAAGTTATTAGTGTGTTAGAATTGCTATGTTGTGCATGTGTTTACGTTAATATGGTCAAATGCATCTGTATTCAAAGTGTCGAACTTGCCAGAAGGAATAACAGCTGTTAGTACTACTACTACTACTACAGCTACTACTACTACTACTACTACAGCTACTACTACTACTACTACTACAGCTACTACTACTCACTACGACAAGCACAACTCGGAAGTTAGGGGTTAGTTTGTGGTTAATGAATTTATTTTCATTTGTTATAATGCCCAGTCCATGTCCCGTATCAGTCAAACAAACAAACATGCTCTTAGTGACAATACAATATATATTTGTTTTAATATAATTTATATATATATACACACACACACACACACACACACTAACAAGATTTATGCAGAGACACAGACAAACAAGACAGACAGATATGTTGTTATTGACAAAGCAAACTATATTGAATAAGACATATACTCGTCCAAAACTGCAGATATTAGCGCTGAGATGACATATGTCTCACCCCTCAGTAAACTGCATGCACCTCGCAGGCCAGTCATTGGTAGAACAGTTCCTCTTTCAGCTGTGTCCACAACAAATCTTACCGCTAATAAGATCAATGTACATACATGCGGTGCTCCTCCGCCCTCGATTTCAAATTTCAAATATATACGCAGGTGTAGACTATCCATAGACTCAGAGGGTGAAAGTAAATAGTTCAAATATAAATTATATTGATTAGTATTATATTTATATGAAAGGAGCCGCTGAAATTATTTACCCTCTTGTTCTACAGTAAATATAGACTTGCTTATTTGATCTAGGGTGATATTTTGAATAGGAGTATTAGGGTGAGAACAAGGTGTGACACAGACTAACTCAGGTGTACCTGCTCTCAGTAGTATTATTTCAATATGTTTCCACTATATGTAGGTATATGTGGACACGTCGAAGGAGTATACCATAATCGTATAAACATGGCAGTAATGTACATAGTAAACATTTACAGAATAACTATTTTTAAAATTGTCTCAGTTAGGATTCAACCGGATTTACACGTTAGCAAATCTGATCCCACGGAATGAACAGAGCGTGACGAGGTTGAGAGATCTATAACACTTCAGATGCCAAACGCACTTCTTATTGCCCGAAATCTGATACTACACATATTCATGGCGGATGTATACAGAGTTGGCACTTTACCTACGTATAGTAAATGATATCGCTAGCGAAATAATCCATCACGAAAATCTCACATATTAAGCTTTCGGAATGTGGCACTGATTTAATGGTCATTGATAATGAAAGGTTGGGTTTTTTTAAACCTCATTGATTAAAAATCCTGAGGAAATAATAACGTCTTCTTAGAAGGAAAAAAAAAGAAGATCATTATAAAATAGTTATTCAATGGGTTTTCAACATAGGCCACATGTACATGTCTGATGGCACTTATACTGTATGCTTCAAATATAGTGTGTTCAGCAACACGTAATACTCGCGAGTCGAGCAATTCTACACCTGCACACGATGCATATACATTTCTCTGTTGACACAGGTCACAACATTGACATTTAAAGACAATGTTTGACAAATCCAGATACCCATCGGGCCACACACCGGAAGCTCCCCAGTGTGATCTGACACGGTGATGCTTAAGCAGATTTAATTGGTAGGTCCACAACTATTCACATATGATAATACATAGGATATTTGTTTTCGTTTGTCTTCGTTGCCTAAACAGTGTACAGTCTTTACAGTAAAGACCTTCCTGGGCTGAAAATAGCTGAGGAATTAATATCCTGACGACACTTAGGGGGGGGGGGGGTGATGCTTCGTGATGGAAAGTTCCAACTGTTGGACCACCAATAACATAGACAGCGGGTGATCAATACAATTAAAGAATGTAGGTCATGAAGACATGTTTTGCTTCATGGTCGTCCCCTTGTTGAACGCGAGATAAAAAAGATGGCATTAGGAGAGTACATGATTATGGCAGTCAACGGGGTTCCTCCAGTGTTCGTCCGTTGTGTTCAGCGGTGTTCAGAATAGCGAGCACTATGGTCGGAAGGTTCTGGTCTAATATGTCAACAAGAGCAGCAAGCTCTGCTACCAAAGCCAGTCATGAGAAAACAAGATCAAGTTAAGAACGGATGAGAGACGCGCATCCAATCAGGTGATTCGGCTGATTAATTCCAACGTTTTATGTCTAAATTGCGTTAGTGTAAGACATCGGAATGTTTGGTATATTGCTCCCGTCTTATGAGATCAAGAATACATTTTATTTGATATCAATGGTTATTTATCGGGGTTCTCTGCTTCCGCAAGTAAACCGTAAGTGTGAGGTTGTATTACGTTTATATCGGTCCCTCGTTAAAACGGTATAAACACTAGAAATGTGCTGTGTCGTTAAAAGCTTTTTATAAGTTATGCATTATTCGTAATGTCAGCAGAATGTTGGCGAATTACGTTTGCAATATAGATATGATGTAAACCTTACTGAATTAGGTCTCTTTAAAGCTTTGCATTTGAAATTTTTAACATATTTAATATCACAATAAAACAGTTTATAGTGTGCTATAGGAAAAGTATGTGTATGTTTCATGGTAAGTTGTAATGCTAAGATTATTCAATGTGCAATACAGTAGATTATTTGACGTGTTATAGTGCATAATATCTTCTTCCTATTCTTGTAGTATAATAAATAAATAATGTGTTGTTGTATGAATTATATTATTCCTGTTGTTTATTTACATGTATATATCTTATAGGCCTCAAATGACCGGGTGGTGTTTTAAAAAAATCTGTGTCATCATTGTCTGTAGCTATTGTATTTTTGTTCATCACATGACACCGTAATAAACATGATTCTCTCTCTCTCTCGCTCGCTCGCGCGCTTTCTCTCTCTCCTCTCTATCGCTCTCTATCTCTCTCTCTCTCTCTCTCTCTCTCTATCTATCTATCTATCTATCTCTGTATAATACATTATATAATGTGCCATCGATTAGTAAACAATGACAGAGCAAGTATAGGAGGACTGATCCAACGTGGAGTTATTCATCTCATTCTATTCACACATAGTACATTGTTAGGGACTCGGGGAGGCATTACTTCCTGATAGCCATGGCTTCTGCAGCTACCTGTTATGTTGGACTTACACGCATATATGCATATACGCATAGACACATACACGCACATGATCCATCAAACTACATAAGATTCGTGAAGTGGAAACTAAAAAGTTCCTCAGCAACGCGGGTATTTTCAGCAACACTGAATTATTCAATGTCTCCGTGGAGGTCAATATCGTGAGAGCAAGTAACAGTTAGTCTAGTCTAGAACGACAACATCGACCAAATCTTAGAAACTGATGCGTAGAGCCATCGCTGATCAACGTGAGAACATTGGCATCACGGAATTATAAACCCATATACATCTTCCAAGAGTGGCTGAGACGGAGCTTTATTGGCCTGTCCGTCGTCTCACGGCGATCTTCTTAGCGGGAACACAAAACAATTCATCGTTACAATAAGTCTCACGAGCCACGGCTGCTGCAGATCAATAACAGACGTTTCAATGCTGTTTTTTTCTTCTCCTATCCAGAATGTTTATTTGTTACTAACGAGCGTCACCGGTATTACCAGAAGAGAGAATTAATTTATTAACAAAGTCTAAGATATGTATATTTTATATTGCCATGTTATTGTTCATGTTTTGTTATTGCTACAAATGTTCTAGTGACTAAAATAGAAATGTCCTTTCCATGTGCGAGCTAAATCTAACATTAATTTCAGCATTTAAATTCTAGCTATGCATTCTCTGTAGTAGAGGAACGCCACGGAGGCGATCAATAGAACACGCCAGGGAAGAATGGAAGCAATTATCAGTTCTTCTCTTTTCATCCGTCTTTGCCGGTCAGGATTATACCATTGTGTTTTCCTTCTTTGTCAGCGCGTACAACAATTACCCCCCCCCCCCCGGTTCTAACAGTACATGCACGGTCAATGGAAATGTCCACTCCGTCTCGGTCAGTGGAGACCTCGACTGTAGTTATCCCGGTCACGGGTCAGATATAGGTGTTAAAGGCATTCCTTGCCCCTTACAACGTCCGATACAATGTCATTACATGATCATAACCTCTCAGAATCCAGCAGTTCACTGGAACAAAGGACATCCGTTATATTTGCCTTCAAGAACACAATTTACTAAGATGTTTCAATTTCAAAGAATCTTAGGCATGATGGTTTATCAATTACCCAAGCCATAATAAATACTTGAAGTCGCATACCACAGTATCTTTCAAGAGAATCCCCATGAGGTGAGATTAAATTGCCAAGATTCCTAGTGTTAGTAATTTGAAGAATGGGCATATCTGTCACATATGTCGTTGCAATCACCCATGTTTCCTGCATATTTGTTTTATGACGAAGGACTTGATTAATACCCATATGCAGCATATACTGGAATACTATACTTACAACTGACATTGAATTGACATTGTGTCTTTCCAGTACTATAGCAACCATAATTAATAACATCCCATCTGAACATATTAATTAATATTAATCTTCCGCAGTGTACGTTATACGTGCATCACGAGAACACCACGTGTGACATCCTTTCTTAGAAATACGAAGACGACGAGAAGACGAAGAACGCGATGGTCTTAACCCACTTCAACACTTGTGCATGATAGATGCGAGAAATATATACCAGTCTGGGTTGTGCCTAGCTTGGAGTGTATACTAGTAGACAGTAGACAGTAGATAGTAGATAGTAGATAGTAGACAGCATTTATCTGACTTAGTGAAACTATTAATTTCCACAGTGTTCAGTTATCTGACATAAAAGGCCAGGAGACTGACAGGAAATTGGAAGTCAGGGTAAGGGTGAACGTCTCTCCAAGTTCAGGTACTCATTGACCAGACAGAAGGCCATAGGGGTCGGGGATATCCCCCAGGGGTCCTGCCATCGGTCTACATGTGTCAGTACCCCCAGCAGGTGGCTAGCATCACTGCACGCTGTAGTAACGACCGACAGACCTAGCTGCATGCATTTCTAGTATGTGGCCACGACCAGATTTGGATGCAGTCAGTTTCAAACCTGCACAATTAAACACAGTCCCTTACATTGAGTGTATGCAGATAATAAAGATAATAGTTTTAGTATGTGGAGCTAGGATGTATATATATATACTAGAATACTAGTATATACCTAGTATGAAAATATTGAAAACCATTGAGATGCGGAAAATATAGTTTAATGCCCAATATGCCAGTGAGATATGCGGAAAATGTAGCTTGTTTCCCAATACACTTGTGTATACACATTAAATGTACATACTTTCAGGTACAATACATTTGACCATGAAATATGTCAACAAACAGTGATTGTATGCCGCTAAGTACCTAGCAAAATAGGATAGTACAGTAGATTAATTCTATAGATCTAAATATAAAATACATGATAATTATTCATATGTTTCTAGTTATACGACTAATCGTGTGGCGTGATTCTTCTGTTTACTGATAGATATCAATACAAATACAAACATTACTAGCAAAGGTGGCTATGAGGTCAACGGAAAGGTCAATATTTGGCCAACGTTATACGTAACTCTAGTGCCTACTACGCCAGGGTGCAAGTTAATAGCTATGATAATACATATATATATATATATACTACATAATATAATCTACAAGAGTTCAAGTGAAAGGTAATTTATATAGTAGTTCTGTGGTGCATTAGAACAACGAAGTAAATCGAACAGAAAATTGAAATAAAGTTTTGAATTAAAATATTAAATCATGTATCCATTTATCCATTTGTTCATTACTTTTAATGGCGAAATATTAGCCAAGGTGAAGGAGTACGGTTGGGATTTAGGATGTGTGAAGTGGTGTGGCCCATGGCCCAGCTCTAGATCCTAATCCTAGATGTCGTATATTCCGGGTTTACTCTGCTTTCTCTAATAAAGAATCCTTCTTCAATATACGTATATGACATGTCCGTTACCCTATGGGATATTCATGATATGCCCGTATCCTATATTGTGTTTAATGTACTGATATACTGCACACATAACTGCGAGTTGTCGTTGCGTGAATACAGGAAGTTATCGTGACACTTGCATCAGCAATAATAATTTTAAAAATATGTGACCAATAAAATAGTTTATTTCGGTGTGTTATGCATTGGGGCTCGATCAGTAGATGTATCCAATTCGACTATCCACGGTGCGACCAGAGCGACGTAATCAGTTTACCTACAAAAGGCAAGCTGCATATTTCTCATTACGTGGTCTGAGCAGACCAGTAGACGCCAGCCAACCGAGATCGCAATGGACATAGAAGGAATTAGCACCGCCCTGCAATTACCACGAGTGGCCAGAAATCATGGAAATATAAGATCTAGATCCTGCAAGCATGATGAGCCTTGACCTTAGTATAGAGATGTCTGGCGATGACCACCTTCATAGACGTTGTGTTGTGCCTGTGTGTATTCCCTGGACCACTGGCAGTGGTATGGTACTGTGTAATACCACTGGCCACTGGTGTTGTGCTTTAACCAAGACCACATGTATCTCCCGGGCAGTAGGCCTATATATTTGCAGAGAACAGTTGAGAGGCTTTAATAGTAATAGTAATAATAATGGCTACCTGTAATGCGCCAAATCCACCTCTTAAGGCATGCTCACAGCGCCACATTATTATGTAAATGGATCAGTGTGTATTCAATGTTCCTTCTCAACACCCTGGGAAGTATTTATACTTTACAAATTGAATATGCACACAAATTAATTGAATCTAAGTGCAATTAATTTACTAGTGGGCTAAAAGCTGGTACAAATCATGCAATTATTATCAATTTGCTTGTAACAATCGAACGCAATGCAACCCTCTAATTGGCATAGCATTGCTGAATTATATCAAAACTCTCTCAGACCAAGTGACAAGGAGCAGTCATCATCTGAACATTACCTCGCGCAACGGCCACATCCTGGTCATCCACAGAGATGCCCATTCTTAAAATGACCACTAGCTGGATCCACCACAGAGCTGATGCCAACTCACAGAGACCTCTCAGAGCCAGAGGACGACCAAGAGGTTTGTGTGAGGACATTATCAGCAGAGCGGAAAATTGAAGGAGGAAGTGCGCTGGACAATATTTGGCTTAAGTTAATAAAGACCGCAATGGATTCTGATCAAGTCCGCCGAAATCAACGAGGTTGGAAGGCGACCGGAAAAACAACTAACTAAAGAAGAAGAAGAACTGATCAAGTGCCTGGTATTTATATTGGAGGTCCGAGAACAACAGACTATCCGTCTTATCTTTATGCACAGTGCTATAAAGAGCAGCGGTCTGTAACGAGGTAATTCAGTGTGGTTTCTCAAAGGTGGATATGCTTCCATTCAAAATACACACACTTGCACTAGACACTTCTGGTACAGTAGGTGGGCGGCGGCTGAGAGGTTGTGAGAGGATCGACGTGGGAGACAGGCTTGACTGATTAGTATTATGTAAAGTCAGAATCACTATGTGTTGACGTATACATATCCAAGTCACATATTCAGTCTCTCTATAATAGCAGAACCCTTCACGGTAATCACAAGCTCATCTAATGAGTTGTAATGTCTAGATCTACTATGAACTTCCATCAGTCATGAATTGTTAAAGAATACAGAATTGCAAGTGAGTTTACGTATTCTATTGCTCTCCCTTTCATTAGGTAACCAGTCATGTGAGCCTGATGTCGTCTTGTGTACGCAGGTCATAATCGCTGAGGGAAATCAATTCTCTTCTATCAGTGTTTCTTTTGGCATATACTTTTTTTCTAAAGACAGTATATGATTGTGTAATTCTATTGAATTTTCCACTCGGTTTACTTGGAAAATAAGAACAGTTATATTTTATAGTTAACTTATTGGTGGTTTTTTTAACAGTTTGTAGTTGATAATGTAGTACACGAAGCACAAATTCAACGATTGTGAGATATATAGTTCACTAGTATTGTAGTACATGGTTCGTCTAACTTGCAATCAAAATTGTACTACTTCAACATTGGCTAACAGCAGTCATGGCAGTGAATCCTGAATCCAAACAATACACTTTCCTGGTAAATACGGTTTACAGTTTCAAGACGTGCAAAACAAAGTCATAATGTTTACTCGGGACAGATTGTCCGTAAATTCTTCATGAGTTGATGATAAATGTCTGCAATTCTTGAACAGTCTACATCTATTACGTAACGTTGATAGTATATTCTCTTATCTCTCAGTGTGTTTAAGGTTAAATCGTAGGTATTTGTTTGTTGCATAATATGTTTATACTTTATACTTTTCAATGTGAGATTATAATAAAAATATGTTTATCTGTGAAAATGATGTACGTACAATTCTGTACGGGATATTATTTCGCTCGGCGCTGGCACCATATATCATCTAGTGGTGTTTAGTATCTCGCAGGTTGCAACATGATGATGTCTGTCTTGTACGGTTCAATGATATACTCTAAGGGGTGATGGTGCCTGTCTTGTGCAGCATCAAGGATATACTCTGCAGAGTGATGGTGCTCTGGCTTCAGCCCTGTGTATGGAAGAAAGAGAAGGCAATTAGATGCATAATAATCAAATTAGAAACCGTGATGGATTGAATTTGGTTGTCTATCCATCGAATAATCAATGGAAACAATCTAAAGCTCTACGATGAGATGTTGACGTAGCCAACAGCCTACAGACGCCCAGAACCTGCTTGTACGTCTACATACAGTTGTCAGGCATTTACTTGTACGTCTATATACAGTTGTCAGGCATTTACTTGTAAGTCTACATACAGTTGTCAGGCATTTATTTGTAAGTCTACATACAGTTGTCAGGCATTTACTTGTACGTCTACATACAGTTGTCAGGCATTTACTTGTACGTCTACATACAGTTGCCGGCATTTACTTGTACGTCTACATACAGTTGTCAGGCATTTACTTGTAAGTCTACATACAGTTGTCAGGCATTTACTTGTACGTCTACATACAGTTGTCAGGCATTTACTTGTACGTTTACATACAGTTGTCAGGCATTTACTTGTAAGTCTACATACAGTTGTCAGGCATGTATTTGTACGTCTACATACAGTTGTCAGGCATTTACTTGTACGGTGTACAGCCATCCAGCATTTTCTTGTACATCGTACAATTGCACAACACTTCCTTGTATTGTCTGCCGAAATCAGCAATGCTGGAAGGCGACTGTAAAAACACCAAACTTCAATCAATCAATCAATCAATCAATCAATCAATTGTATTGTCTACAGTCAGGCATTTACTTGTAGATTGTACAGCTGTCAAGCATTTACTTGTATTCTGTACAGTCGTCAAGCATTTACTTGTATTCTGTACAGTCGTCAAGCATTTACTTGTATTCTGTACAGTCGTCAAGCATTTATTTGTACAATCCACGGCCATCAAACACTTCCTTGTAATTTTGTGTCTCATTACAATCGTATTTACGATAACCCGCATAATACACAAGTTATGTAATCCTATACTGGAACGATAACATGCTATTCAGTTAAGAGAAACAAACACTGTAGTTGAACAATCACAGCTTTGTATTTGTAGCCTACATTCTGAGTAACCTCGGAAACCATGCATGTCTGCCAAAATGATATTTCTGCATTGCATGTTATTATAACCACAAACGCAAATCTAGCGTTATGATAATGGCTTGAAATTGCACAAAAGGGGAAAAAGGTGTCTTTAAATGTGTTTGCTTCTTTGATGTATTACTTCTCACAGACATTAACCATGGTCATTGCATTGATTTTGCATTCGATCAAATTGCACATTGCTCTTTCAAATTCATGGTTAAATTGGATTTGACGTGTCGTGGAATCATTGCTATTGTTGTTACACTGCTTGACTTTATCTTAACAGTAGGAATTACGGTTTGAAGTTAGTTTAGTTCAAACATATTTTATTCAAGACGAAATGGATTACAAGTTAATACAACTTTAATGAATACCGCTCCAAGAGAAGGGGAAGAAAAGATGGGGAGAGAAGAAAGAAAGATTAAGAATGAAGGAGATATATGTGCATATTCTGTAATTGTAAATATTTACATAAGCATATTAAGTAAATCTTTTTATTTGTTTAATGTACAACTGTACTAACTCTAAAATGGTTTCTTTTTCTGATACATGGAATTCCGAACAGCCATTTACCAATAGCTTAACATTGATATGTACATTATATTGTAAAGTAATCCTTTGAATGTTTCCTAGCATATCTTCACGGTATGTGCTGTATTTCTGGCAGTCAAGTAAATAATGGACAGCATTTCCACATGGATTACCACATAGACAAGAAGTAATATCAGATAGTCCAATTTTAAACAAATCGTTATTCAATTGACTAACGGTATATCTAAGTTTAGTGAGTAAAAATACAATATGTTCTTGCCCCATAGGAATAATAGTCAGGTGCGATAACATCTTGGTTCCTTATACTAGATTAAAACTTGATAAAATGTCACACAGCCTAATTTCATTTGCAGTTCTTCTCCTTGAGAAGTATATCGATTAAAGCCTGCCCATGAGCAGTTCTTTTCAAAGGGATGCTAATCAAGTCACAGCACTGATGGCCACACTACCAAATAAACAGACACACCGTCGTGTTTAATCATATGTGTATCGTTGTGTTTGCTCAAAGACGCACCTGTCTCCGCCAAGCGCTAATTCTTGCCTGTGTGGTAACCGTCATCAGAAAGTGTCACCCTGGCAAACATGTGTCTCCCAGACCAACGCAGAGACGAGTCATCATTGAATACGTGTTTACAGCAAATAATCCACAAGTGTCACCGAAATATAAGAACCTGTTTAATTTTGTAATGACGACGTTATCTACAGTTGTGTACATTCGTTTAGTTCGCTTTCAAGACTCGCTACTATCAATACCACAGGCACATCATGTCATACACATAATATGTACTACTGTGCCGCGCACAATACAAAGTGTTCAGTCTACGTCATATGCAGGGGCACTGATAGGCCTTGTTCTTCCCTTCTTCTTTATATATATATTTATTTATTTTTTTTAATTGGGGTTTAGAGTCGCTTTCAATATTGTTTCACTTATATCACGACTATATCACGGCAGGAGTAAACCCGCCACATCCGTAGTGCTGAATGTTGCAGTAAACCTGCGAGCACTGGCTGGTACTGACAAGACCAAGGATGATAATTGCATTGCCACTCTACA
>JAUTBT010058326.1:0-15024 GCA_032361225.1 Lepetodrilus schrolli | reverse complement strand
TACATCATTCCTGTGTCCTTTATTTGATATATCATTCAATATATGACTGTGAAGTTTTTAGTTTGACTCAGTATATTTCCTGAGCCAGTAGCTCCGACGTTCTGATTTTTAAAGTCAGTATGAACATGCCCAATGCGCATACATGCTAAAGAACGAGTCTGACGCACTGATTCCACGTTGGGAATGGTAAGATTATTCTAAATACCTTAACGTGTATTATTAAAACTTCTGCAGTTTGCATGGGAGTTTATTTAAATACAGTTCAATGCTCATCGCAGCTATAGGCGCGACCCACTGCGCTCATCATCCGCATCAGCATTCGAATAACATCAGGGGAGTAATTACTGAAAGAAAGTACTTCCCATCGACGATCGTGCGTATAGGAAGGATGTAGGGATATTCGCCAGTTATCCGATATGTTCAGAAGAAATTGCCTGCTACTGGAAACGGTCCCTAGGGTTCGATACATTTTAGACACGCTAACAGTAACCAGGGCCCGCATCCGACATGTTGTGGGGCCACGTGGGCCAGAGGTCACGTGGGACAATACGGTCAAGGTTAGATCATTTACAGTAGTAAGATATATTTGTTTGAATGTGTAATGTCGAATACTAATGTCGAGCTGATATCGCACTGAATTGTTTTCTTGTCGATGAACTCAAGTCCAGGGCACGAGATTACGAAACATTTTGATTATGATTTATTTCATGCTCAAGATCAAATTTTATATGGCGATTTGTGAACAATATATTGAGTTGAGCATGAGTTTGTACTCAAAAACATTTCGTAATTTCAGGGGCCAGAGAATTCCTGTACATTTCTGTAAACAGGTTAGCTGCAATACAACCTAGGTTGGAAACGTTAATACTTGTTAATTAGAGGACTAATTAATTACAGTATAATTGAGAGAGTCTCGTTAACGTTTTTTTCACTCTTTAACATTTCATTGTTTCATATTTATATCACAACACATATCTTATTTTAACTCAAGGTTTCCTCAGTTAAATGGCGACATCAGCAACAGTTACAAATAAAAAGGTCGTACATTGTCTAGATTGAAAAGAAAATACATTAGCTTGTTGCAGCTATCCGATAGCGAGCCTTTGTATTGTATTGACCTACTGGATCCCACATTGCCATGAGGAGGTACTACGGGAGCAGAATAAAGGAAACCTAGGAAAGTTCGTTACGTCTAATTGTCGTATAGTTTTAATGAAGCTGGTTCTATAGGTTCAATCCTATTGTGGTGGGAATGTGGGCGTAGCCCTTCAAAAGACGAAACCAGCTGATGCCCAAAATGATTCACTCCGACTGTACAGCGACCGTGTACCCGAAGCTAACGTATACGTACCGACCTCGTTAAGCCTTCTTGGAGGAACGGTTGTCTCTTTCTGGATAATAATAATAATAATATTAATAATAATGATGATGATAATAATAATAATAATAATAAAGTGCGCATTAGTATTGCACTAAATCATCACTTGAAAGCGTTCTTATAGTGCTGCATTATTACCCCGGTCAATGGATCAGCTTACCCTCATTTACCTTCTGAACTCCCTTGGGCGTATACATCCCACATTGCCTTCAATGCACTAGAAGGTTTACTATTCACATGACCATGTCATCCTACCGGGTACACAATCTCTGCTGGGTGAACAGAAGCGTTTTCGAACTAAACCACATGCCTACGGTGACACCACAGTGTTTTCAGCCTGTGTGTCAGTCTGAGGAAGGAATGCATCCTAGATACTCTCAGGTTCTCTGTCACCCATCCACGAACCAGCCGAGCTCAGTCCTGCAATGCATCATGAAATATTCCTCTACGGAGGCTTAACGATGTAGTTATGTGTACGATAGCTTCGGGAACATGGCCCCAGACCTTCATACCTCAAGTAGAAGAACCTCCACTCATAGAGCTCTGGTATCTATCTATCTTTCTCTCCGATCACTACGATAGCGCTATGGTCTCTGAAAGCGGATACGAGAGCTTTGTGAAATGGCGTCATGGATATCGTTTCACGAAGCTCTCTTATCCACTATGAGTCAATAGCGCTCTCGCCAGTAAGTTTTTATTTATTTTTTTTTGGTATTGGGGTTTTAAGTCGCCTTCAAGATTCTTTCACTTATATCACGACTTGTCAGTTTAGGGCAAGAGGAAACCGCAACATCCGTAGCGCTGAATGTTGCAGTAAACTTGCGCGTCGTAAAGGTAACTTTCGCGAACATTGATGCCGGGCCCCCGGGGCGGTCGCCAGTAAGTGCACGATCCCCAGGTATAAGAGATCGTTGCGAGAGTGCAATGGCCTCGTAGTAAATATCAGAGTTTCGTAAAACGATACCATGGACTAACTATGAATCTAGCATGCATTCCTGGAATATTGTTTTCCATCTCGAGATCGAACAGATCAACGAGTCTAGCAATATCATAGGACGCATATGGGTCAAATTCTCTTTTTAGACATATCCGGTTTAAAGATTCCGTTGATAACCTACATGTTGACACAGCTACATGCTCACATCCCGATCTATCCCGATCTATCCCGACGATCTATCCCGATCTATCCCGATTTATCACGCGTGGACAGCTAAACATGCTGAACAATATGATTCACCTCTGAATCGAACAGACATTTAAGCACATGATCCGGATGAACGGCGTAGTGAGATTTTCTGGAGGTTAGTCAACCCAAGGCCTAGTAGTCGTGTTTGGTTATCACCGGAACTTGGCAAAATCGAAAAATATACCTGACCTACTTCAATTATGTGCCCTATTAACATTTCTATTCTATAGCTCAAACATGGATTCGACAATTAATATGGAAGTGCAGGAAGTTCTTTTGGCGCCACCCACAGTAATTGTAATATACAATACAGGACATGGATCTGGTACGTTGTATAATTGTATAAACATTGCACCATGATGTACATTGTCTATTATATTGATTACATGTGCATTGCCTATTGAAACTAACGATTGTAGCCGTGTATGGTTATGTGTGTGTGTGTGTGTGTGTGTGTGTGTGTGTGTGTGTGTGTATGTGCGTGTGCGTTCTTGTGTGTGGATAAATATACAAATGAATGAATGAATGCATAAATCAATCAATCAAGAATGAAAGAAATAGAACATGATAAAAATTAATTACAATTGAATGAATAAATGCATGAACAAATAAATACATACATGATTGAATGGATGAGAGAAAACGAGCCAAAGAAAGAAAATTAGAAAGACAAAAATATATTTATCAATCAATTCATCAATCAAGAATCAAAGAAATATTACATGATAAATAATGAATGAATCATAAATTTATGAATAAATAAACACATACATAAATACCGTAGTGGACAGATAGATAAATAGACAGACAGACACGCAAACGCAAATACAAATAAACTAGAAATAAAGTATTATATTTGTATACACATAACTCTTGACGGTAGAATATTTAATATCTACTATCCTCTAGACACGTGTACTGGTACTGCCAACATCGGCTCAGATAAGGAACTCTAATCCTAGAGATCTCCCCAGTGTGAGGCGTGCACTGTATGACAGATAACTCCACTGACACCAGGTGGCGATGCTTCCGTCCACGGATTCATCACACAGGATAAACAGTTGATCTGATTTAGGACGATCCGTATCACTTCCAGCTTCCAACTGCAAGGAGGTGATGAAATGGGGTGGGGTGGGTGCTCCGAATTAATTGTTACTCTTGCTATTAGTACTGTGTTACTGCTGCTATCGATATTGATATTTATACAGCTGTTGTTTCTATTACTACTGTTAATATATGTTGCTGCCATCGTTGCTACTATTATATTGCTACTTGTTACTACTACAGCTGTTTCTGCTACTATTGCTAATGCTACCGATACTATGCTGCTGCTACTAGTATGATTACATCTACTACTGTTAATATACGTTGATGCTACAGTTGTTATTATTGCTACTGTTACTGCTACTAAAGCTGTTACTGCTGATAATAAGCTGCTGCTACTAATGCTAATGTTGTACAGAAATACTGGTCCTACAGCTGTTGGTACTATTGATTGTTACTACAGCTGTTGATACTATTGATTGTTACTACAGCTGTTTCTACCAATTAATCCTACAGCTGTTGGTATTATTGATAATGTTACTACATCTGTTGCTACTCTTGCTTTTGCTACAGCATAACTGGCCTTATAGTTTTTGATAATATTGATACTGTTACTACAGTTGTTGCTACTATTGATTGTTACTACATCTGGTGCTACTAATACTAATGCTACAGCATAACTGGTCCTACGGATGTTGCTACTATTACTATTGTTACTACATCTGTTTTTACTCTTGCTGCTGTTAATCTGCTACAATATAACTGGTCATACAGTGTTGCTACTATTGATAATGTTACTACAGTTGTTGCTACTATTGATAGTGTTACTATATATGTTGCTACTCGTACTAGTGTCAGTCTTCTACAGTATAACTGGTCCTACATCTGCTGCTATTGCGGCTACTGCTGCTATATTGAAATTTCTTCGGCGTCTTACTTCTAAAATAAATTTCCTCTATACTTGTGCAGGCGTGCGCGATAGGTATATATGCATTAATTCATTTAGCAATTTGTCACATCTGACGGCCCTTCCCCGAATGGATCTCCATGGCTATAGCATAATACGTACCACACAAGTACTCACCCAGCCGCTATACAGTATTTGCCAAGTAGTGATAATGTGACAGACGTGCATCTAGACGAGATCCATATTTAGAATGTAAAGTGTCGGTTAACACTGGTCTTTGGTTATCTACTGGAATATTCAATTGTGTAATAATTGATCGGCGTATATGTTTTGAATGTCGATTGTATAGGATCCAAACATGATCCCTGCATGACACCTGTATCTTGGGTGTCCTCGTTACGTTTGAGCATCTACGTTAGGTTTCCTGGTCCGGACACATAATAGGATACCTAACTTTATTTGGCAGTGTACATGTAGACGCATGCGCGTATTATGCACGTTGTAATTGACATAACATATAACTACATTGTGTGAATACAGTATAAATAATTCAAACACGCAGTGTTGTGTATTTAAATCATACATACCGAGCAGAGGCCTTGGGGAAAGTATTATATTTACATACAGACGTACAGACACAAAAAAAACGTCCTAATAAATAAAACATATCGTTCAACAGGTTGTAGTTAGGGTTATCACACTATATACCTTGAGAATCAGGAGGCGGGTTAAACATTGATATTACATGGAACTGGATTAACTAGTATGAAGGATGTCTTAGTATTGCATATGGTGGCTACACTTAAAGAAGCCCAGAGATTACGTACCGTTAGAGTACGATTGAATGCCAAAGCTCAACATTTATATGGGAATTTGTGTACAAGAACTATGAGTTGATCATGAAATCGTACTAAAACAGGTTGATGTTAAGGAAGTATCATGACATGCCAGAAAATCAATGTGATCGCATTTGTATTTTTGTGTAAAGGTACATGTACATGCGAAAGTAAATTGTGGTTGACATATGCATTAATTTTCACCCGAAGGTTCGAATACAGGCCGCTGACATATTCCGAAAACCAAAACTATTTACTTAGTCACCGCAAACAAATGTCGAAGAGTGTTTTACGGATTCCTCACTAATAGCACATCTTCTCATCAGGTGTCATGGAGGTGATCCAATTATATCGAAGGGGGCGACGTCTGAAAGTTGGGTGTCGTGTACATGAAACCTCCAAGACATTCGATGAGATCCTGGAAGAATCTGTTAAATGGATATTCGATACATGCACACACACACACACACACACACACACACACACACACACACACACACACCACACACACACACACACACACCACACACACACACACACATTGTAACAGTAACAAACAGAAATCAACATCGAGGCCCAAATAGTAATCAGTAATACTGAATAATAAATATTTCATTTACATCATCCCGATACAGTCACACATTAAAATACAATATTACAGTTGATCCCTGTTTACCCAGACAGTTGCATTCCATGTAAAATCATGCGGGGTACACTGCAACTAATTTCCGGATGTCTGAATATAGCTATAGTTGCCACGCTACTCTTCATTTACCACACACAATGATCCATGACATACAACAAATATATGTTCATATAGGTTCCTTTAGGTTATCATACAGGTAGATAATAATAGTCAGAATGTGTTTGCAATTCCTTGATGTTAAGTCATTTTTTAATCCAATCGAACTGACACTGATTATGTGTATTTGCATTTTCTTGACGTTATCTTAATCTTTGATCCATGTTATCTTAATCTTTGATCCAACATGAATGGCATTGGTTATTTTTCAACAGCTTTCATGACATGAGATATACAATTTATTGTTGTAAAAACACTGTCCCTCTATTGGACTAATCTGGTTTAAGCCCTTCTTAACTAATTAAACAAACAAAGTCTATGTAGCAGGTGAAGTTTTCTTATGACATGAACCTTCATAAAATTTATCATCAGGATATCTGAACATAAATTATACTTAATTTGTCTATTTGGTTCACGGAAATGTCCGACCATAAACGGAAACCAAATTTCCAGTTATCTGAGTCATGGTAAATAGGAAAATATTGGTTCCCAGTAAACGCCGAGTGGATAGCGATGGAACCGGATATCTAAAGTCCGGATATATGGGGGTCGACTGCATTTTTAATTGAAAAGAAGGCATACTAATTTAGCTAGATTTAGCTAGATATGCAAATAAAGTGACACTAAAATGATATTCATAAACGCAAATATAGGGAATGATTCAAAGATGTGGAATACCTCAATGATGGGGAATGTTTCAAAGATGGGGAATGTTTCAAAGATGGAAGATGTTTCAAGATGTAATGCAAAGATGGCACTCAAATGGTATTCATAAATTAATAACAAAAGAAAATGGCCATGATGTTAATGTATAATAGATATTTCTGCTACTTATCCCTCATTGATGACACAATGACTATGAACATATCGACTAGTTCAGATCTGATCATCAGCTTTAATACAATCAACTGAAATGATCATTGTAAACTGAGATTATCGTGTTGCAGAACCATGATGAGTGCCCAAATAAAAATAAAAAATTTCAGATTTAATCCCTTGGCAAAAAAAAGCTCAAAACGACCAATGTTTCGTGTAGATGGTCATCCCTCATGACAAGACAGTGGCATAGCTAGTCTACCATTCGGCCAAAAGGCCTGTGCATGCAGATAATTTTGTCTTTATAAAGCAAATTCAGGCCCCGAGATTACGAAACCTTTTCAATCCCCATATAAAATTTGAGTTCAAGCATGAAATTGTGCTCAAAACGTTTCGTAATCTTGAGGCCAGGATTGGCATTGACGCAATCCTCTCAGTAGTATCACATGGCCCTGCAGTGCATTTTACTTCTGGCCCTGCCCCTGCATGGCAACATAATGTTTTACAAAGATGTAAGTTCTTGAACAATGACTAGACCTAGAGTTCAGAAAAATACATAGTTCATCAGATATGATCAGCAATAACACAAACATCCGCAAAGAGAGGCGTGTCCTGGAAATGTGCTAAGCATCCTTGCATGTCCTGTACATACTATACATAATCTTCACATCCACTTTACAATAGCAATGCTAATTTTTTCGACTTGAATGTCCTCAAAAAATACTATCAAAGTAAATATTGCACAGTTGGTAAGCAATGGTAGTGATAAATAAAGACTCGCATAGACACATCTTTACACATGTACGTCACGTACATCGTTGGAACTGTCATGTCTGCTGGTGTTTGTTTCTTAGCAGAGGCTGGTTGCCTAGATAAATGATGACTAACAGGGACACGTTTCACACCTGTACATTGTGTACATCGTCAGCACTGTCATGTCTGCTGGTGTCTCTGTTTCCCAGCAGAGGCTGGTCGCAGCCCGAGGAAGCTGTACATCCTTCAGAATTATCTCCCTTGTCATCGTCGGGCCTGTCTTCTCCAGGCATGGAGTTGAGAAACTGCTCATAATCATGCTCGGTATACAGTGATTCTGTGTAATGTTCTGTGCAATGTTCTGTGTGGTCCTCGGCATCAGTTCTGTTCTGTTTGGACTGTTCCTTATGTCCATGTGACTGTTCCTTATGTCCATGTGACTGTTCCTTATGTGCACATGACTGTTCCTTATGTCCACGTGACTGTTCCTTATGTCCACGTGACTGTTCCATCATCTTGGTGGTAGCATCTTCCATGAAGGTCTTCAGCATTCGTGCAGTTTCTGCATCTTCATCATCCACTTCTTCCTCCACATCACTTTCTTCAGGATTCTCGTCCGTCGTGTCACCTCCATTCGAAGCATTGCATTGGATGTTGAAGTCTGTTGTGTCTTCAGTTGATGAAACGGATTGGATGTTGAAATCTGTTGTGTCTTCAGTTGAAGAGATACACTGGATGTTAAAGTCTGTTGTGTCTTCAATTGAAGCACTGCATTGAATGTTGAAGTCTGTGGTGACTTCAGTTGATGAAATGCATTGGATGTTGAATTCAGTGGTGTCCTCGGTTGAAGATATACCCTGGATGTTAAAGTCTGTGTCATCTAGATCACCTAAAATGGAAAGGCCACAAATATATGTCTTGACTGCATTTCTTAATTATATACTTCACTTTTACTCTCTACATGAAAAGTTACAAATAATGTATAACCCATGTCCTACTTTACTGAGCTGAGACACTTGATTAAGGTGACACAACAAGTTTGCGACAAGAATGAATTTTTGATAAGCAGGCTTTTCTGAGTGAAGCACCTATCCATGAACTAGCCAGACCTGATCATGCTAAGCCTCCAACCTGTGCAACCACCATTCAATTCATGGACAAAAGATAACACTCAAACAGCCAATCATCTCTTAATAACATTCATCATTTACCATACGACTGTGCAACACCTTTTGTGCATTCTTCTTTAGTGGGCAGCAAATCTAAATCCGCGATTCCGACAGTTTTTCCGTGTGTTTTTTCCGTTGAGTGAACAGGGCTAGTTAGTGGTGTGGAGCTCATTGATGAAATGTTGTCCGACTCTGAACAGTCAACGCTGTCTCGTTTAGATCCCGAGTTCTCGCTGGACTGAGATGTAAGGCGTGGAACCAACATTTTCATTTCTTCACATTCCGCTTTCAGCTTGGCGAGACTTTGGATATTACCTGGTATTGAAAGTACATGTATTGCTTTAATCACATACCAGTAACATCATTGAAAACATGTTTGACTAGTGAAAAACAGAATAGCGTTGCACGAAGCTCTCTTATCCACTATGAGACCATAGTACTTTTGTATATTGCCAAGAAATAGCTAGATATGAGAGCCTCATCAAACGTTGCACAGACCAGGAGATTACGAAACCTTTTTAGTACAATTTCATGCTCAAGATCAATTGATATGGGGATTTGTGAACAAAACTTTGAGTTGAGCATGAAATCGTACTCAAGAAAGTTTCACAATCTTAGGACACGGTCTTTTGATGGGAGTGCAGCGTCCTCCGATCAATAGATCATTTACTCACGATAAAAAAACATGTCCATGAGAAATTGAATACAAAATATATAGTACATGTACTGTATACATTATACATAGAACACATCTGAATTTGAATGACTCTGTAATAAATATACAGAAATATAAAGTAACAAAGAAAAAGAAAAAACTCATTTAGCCATAGCGATGACTAAGCAAAAAAGAAACTCGCATAAAATCAGTTGATAAATAAATGATCAAAAGATCTCTTTTTTTTCAAAGTGATAATTGAATAAATACGTTTTATTGATAAAGTTTTTCAAAAGTAGAAACTCTATTTTACAATTAGAAAGGAAATGAAAAAAAAAGAGAAACTGAGCATTATTTGTAGAAATTAATAATAATGTTATTAATAGTAACCAATTATGTCAGAATGATCTGTTGAAGATACTACCGAAATGCATGTAAATATTCAAAGAAACCAATAGAAATGGAGCAAAGATCTCTACAGTATCTATATGACATGCTTCCTAGTCAAATAAATTATTCAACATTAAAATGATCTGCCACCCTTGAGATCAGATCTCACCACAGGGCTTATATTACGGTACCCACCTGTGTGAGATATTGTAGTCATGTTAGACACCATCTCATTGGTGAAATGCAATCCCAACTCGTACAACTAAATTATTTTGGCTGCCAGACAAATCAGATTGTTCCATTTTACTACAAGTTCTAAACAATCTTGTAATGGTATCTATTCAATAAGTATCATTTCATAAATATAATACCCTCAAACCTTATTAAGAATTCATGATTTACCTCGCTTAAATCTCTATTTATTATGTAAATCTCTAGTCAAAAGATAAGAGTAATACTTCATGTGAAGTTCTATTAATCTCACATAAATCTCTATTTATCATGTAAATCTCTAGTCAAAAGATAAGAGTAATACTTCATGTGAAGCTCTATTAATCTCACATAAATCTCTATTTTTCAAGTAAATCTCTAGTCAAAAGATAAGAGTAATACTTCATGTGAAGCTCTATTAATCTCACATAAATCTCTATTTATCATATAAACTTTGAGTTATCTCCAAGTAAATCTATATTTATCCGAAATAAAACTCAATTTATGTCATGTATTACATCTCACATACTAGTAAATCTCTTTCTCACGTAAAAACATTGGAGTCTATTTACAGAATATTCGTTTTTCTCTCGCATCAAAAACCTGTAGATTAAAAAAAAATACCAATAAACCTTTCTACCACCAAAGTTTCTCATAAAGTTTAACCTGTTCCGTGCTGCAGACAACCGGAGTGACTAATCCAGTAAGGGGTTAATGTAGAGCTCCTGCAGCTTGCATCCAGGAGGGTAGAGAGAGAAATAAAGGTGAAGGTCATGCGCCATGTAAATCCTGCAAGCCGCCACCTAGTGGTGACCCGGTGAGCTACATACCTTCGTCTGATTCAACACACAGTTGATTACCTGGGATGTTCCACAGACCAGACACTTCAAGAGTCTTTAGCTTTTTCTCCAGCTCCGACACGCGATTGCCAAGGATTCTGAAAATGGGATTAATTCAATTATCAATGCAAAGTCCGAGAGTACTGGCCCCGAGATTACGAAACTTTCTTGAATACGATTTCATGCTCAACTCAAAGTTTTGTTCACAAATCTCCATGTAAATTTTGAGCTTGAGCATGAAATTGTATTTATTTTTTCATTTTTTAATTAATTCTTTTATTAGTGGTTTAGAGCAGCTTTCACGATTCTTTCACTTACATCACAAATTTGTACTCAAAACGTTTCGTAATCTTGTGGGCCCATGTTCCACATAACGATCACAAAGCTACAAGTGTCGTAACGCACTGTACATTAATACGAGTTATAATTCTCATAGTGATATAATACGAGTTATAATTCTCATAGTGATATGACTGTTTTGTGAATGGGACACTGAAACAGATGTCATTCTTCTTTCGTACATCAATAAATAATAACCCTAATAACCACTGTGATGAGGGTTATTATTTACATTCATATAACACACACAGCACATTGCAGCAGGTGGATTTACATGCTATACAAATGTATATTATTATTACTTACCATAATTACCCTAATAATTTGAACAGGAGAAAATAATTAAATTTGTAGCCATTCGAATTATTAGAAAAGTAAGAAAATTGAAAATTACTGGTGTTCGTATATTTAGGGACAACCAAATTAAAGTACAAAGTATTGTCATTTCTGTTGTGATTAACAGCATTCTGGTCGTTATTATTTCTTAGTAATACAGTGTAGTTGTATTTAGTACTGTTCTGAAGGATATTTGCATGTACATGCCCGTATGGGTTAGATATTCCCACTGCAATGTAAAGCACATATTCATTCATGCATACATACCAAAATGCTGTGCTGATAAAAACTATTAGAGGGTTCGAATTATTAGAGAAAATACAGTATTTTTTAAAATAATTTTTTATTCTTTTTGAATTAGGTTTTATCACGGCTTGTCAGTTTACCAAATGTAAAAAATACTGCAACAGTAGTGATGAGTGTTGTAGTAAACAGTGGCTGTAGCAAAAGCATGGTTAAAGCCCGGATTTGGTTCCGCACTACAGTATGACCGCGATATAACTAAATTTACCATTTAACTCAACATTTGGCACAGAACAATTGTAGCGCTATGAGAGTGGAAAGTTCTATATGTTAACAGGGAGTTCCGACTCTCGTAGCGCTACAACAGTAAGTCCTGGAACCTACTTGTTGGTCTTCCTCTGATGACTGAGGGCGAGACTCTTGTCGTTGATGGTGTCTAGCAGGGCACTGCACAGAGCTTGTAGATCTGCCATGGACTGAGGTGTTGCCGGGATACCAACCTGACTCTGAAGGATATGCTGCACTGGAATGGGCACAAGACAATGGATTGCGTTATCACTGCGGGACGAGTGGGGTCAAGTATCTTGATCACAGTAATGAGTCTTTAATTCATTATCAAAGATATCATTGCATGACAAGTGGGCTTGGATTTTTATATTACAGTATTGGATACATGGACAATTATCAAAGCTATATTAGTACTAATGGTTTTTTTCGCGGTTCAACAATATTGTGGCAGTGAATATTTCTATCCTAAAAGCCTGCTACTATCTATCTTAATGGCCAACTACTATCTATCATATATGAGAGTACCTTGTTTCTGTGAGATCACTAGTCCACCACTCCGACCCTGTCCCAGTTTCAGGATTCCTTTGTTCTTCTTTCTCTCCAGCATACTCTAGAATAGAAATAATGTAAAATAGTGAAATCCATTGTCACTTCTGACAAAACCGTTTTCAATGCTAAAACTCCTAAGAAATGTTTGTGTACTGGGGATGGGGTTGTAAAGAAGTATGTCACAGGCCCTCGCCAGAAACCTTACTGAACGGTTTGACCTAATAAATAATTTCCAGACTAATATTTTGCGTTTGTTTCTTAATTTCAACAATATTTCACTATTTTGTTTACTAAAGTTTAAAATGAAAATGTGGCAAGCATGCCAATATACAAAACCATTAAAATGAAAAAATATTTTGGTGCTAAGTGTTAATTTGTGTGTGTGAATAGTATACAGGGCTATATGCATGTCTCTATGGTCTATCTAAGCATGCCAAATGATCTGTTTTATATTATATTTACTTCGTGAATCATAGATCGTGAAAAGTATTCAAGGGACCCCAAAATCAATATAACAAAGTAATTTTCGGGGAATACAATTTAACATGAGTACAGATGTTTATGATAGTCATTTAAAATATATATGCAACTTCTAATCATCTAATCATAATTATATTTGATGTTCATGTACATCAACATTGCCAGGATAAAAGTTAAATCGAGGTTTACAGTAAATGCAAGACATATGCCTTGATTTAGCCCAGTTTCACACGCAGACCAAGTAATTATTTCACCATACTATAGATATTTAACATTTACATCCAATATGTGAACTAAAATAACTGTTTAAATTAGAAAAACTAAATTCATAAAATGCAGGCCATTGTTTAGCAATACTATCAACACAACTGACCTTATATTTGGACACTGTGGCCATTGCTGTTGACTTTTCTTCTTCCATTTGCTTCAACCGCTCCAGTAAATATCTGAAAATAAAAACCACAAATTCTATCATAATAAATGCTATGATACTAGAAATACTGAAAGTAATTTACCGGTAAGTAAATAACAGCCGATAAAAATGTAAAATAGAAAAGCAAAGTGTCCAATAAACATTGTACACATTTTAGCACACCAATATATCTGAACTACCATCAAATTTATTGTCTAACCACTTTATCATTGCTTACTTATTCTCGTTCACCAAAGCATCAATGTCCACAATCTTATTCTCGTCTCCTTTAAGGATGTAGTTGAGTTCCGTATTGAGCCGTTCATATTTAGTCTTGTATGCATCTCTCTCCGTCTCTTGTTCCTCCTTCTCATCTAGGACCCGCTGTAGGTCCCTCTCAAGTTGGACATACTGTAGAGGAAAAACGGTGCTAAAGCAAAGAGTGTTTAAGCAGGAATTCTCGTCTTTGAAGTTGAACGTGGGGAAAACTAAAGGTCTCTAATTAATAACGACACTGCAACTGATCAGAGTGGAAACGTGTCATTATTGCATCAGAAAGGTAGTTTCATGATCATTGATGCTGGGTCCCCAGGGAGGGTTTGAACTCGGGGCATTTGGCTCTAGTTTGACCATCTCCACTGGCTTTATTTCACATCTCCATTCATGTTTTTTGTTGTTGTTTATATTAATTGGGGTTTAGAGCTGCTTCCAAGATTCTTTCACTAATATCAAGGCTTGTCAGTTTATGGCAGTATGTAACCTGCAACATCCGTAGCTGAATATTGCAGTAAACCTGCAGACACTAGCTTGTACTGATGGACAAAAAATGATAACTTTATTGCCACAGTCCAGAGAGTAACATGATCGTGTCAGAAAGGTAATTTTCGCAAACACTGATGCTGGGCTCCCAAGACTTGATTTGAACCTGGGACCTTTGGCTCTGAAGTCTTAACGTTTTATCATAGCGCTACCACCCGCACACACCTCCGTTCATCGGAGGACCTACCTGTTCTCTGGAGGCTTCAAGCTGAGCCACCAGGTCCTCTCTCTCGTATGCTGGGAAGTGACGAGTACTGATTCCTTCATCCGTTGTTCCGACACGCTGTCTGGCAATCTGTTCACGTAGTAACTAGAACAGTGGAGGATAAAACAATTAATATCAAGAGAAATAATTTGAATTCTGTGTTGCAAAACTATAATTTTATGGAAGGCAACGACTTTAGAGACCCAGGTCTTTATTTCGTCCATGAGAGAGTTGCTTTATGAGGATCTGTACTCTCTACTCTGTACTCTCTACTCTGTACTCTCTCCTCTGTACTCTCTACTCTGTACTCTCTACTCTACTCTACTCTGTACTTACTCAGTAATCTCTACTCTGTACTCTCTACACGC